>KN483365.1:0-13746 GCA_000787095.1 Periophthalmodon schlosseri | reverse complement strand
TATAAAACTGATATGCTGCTTTTTCAAATACAGGTTTTATTCACCTGCTTGTCTCCATGGAAAAAGAAAGGTTTATGGAAAATTCTGACAAAGGAATTACATCTCCATGGTGACAAGTAGCTGGCAGACTCTCTCCAGAAAGGTTGCATAGTGTGCCTTTAAAATAAAATCTAATCTTCATCTTGACCTATGGCAGTCTGTAAGGAACTGGAGCGGCTTTGTATTCTTCTTAGATTAGTTCATTTAATAGAGGACAGGGCAGTGTATGTGTATTATATTTTAAATTGTACATAATAACGGCTCTTAACATTAGCCTCATCTGCCTCTTTCAAACTTTTAGTTGTATTCTCTTTGGTCTGGGCTTTTTCTGATACTGCAATTTCCACTCTGTTTGATTACATATTCTTTGTTCCATTTCCTTCAGAATATCATCATTGTTTTTTTTCTGAATCCATCTTAATTACTTTGGTTCATTTTATGTTCAAACGGCACAGGAGACAGAGACTAGCACGTTTAGCTTTAGCCGTTATGAGTTTTGTAGTTGGTGAAATGTTTTATGCTTTTATGGCAACTTTTAATGAGCACATTGTACAGAACAATAGCAGTATATAACAGACTTTATGGTGTGACTAGGCTCTAGGTCCCGATGTCCCAGTGAAGGAGGAGGCCGATGGCGCCGTAAAGAAGAGTCATGAACTTCTAAACCAGGCCAAGCAACTGCAAAAAGATGTACAAGGTAGTGTTATCAAGTGCCTCTTTTAAATCTTACCTTAAACGCTGTTTTCTGATCTGTGTTATAATGTTGTTTCCTCATCACAAACATGCCTCCGGTTGTATTTTGTTCCATTCACAAATGTTTAACACACAAATCCTGCATATTTAGGCTGAGTTCTTCTCTCAAACAGAAAACACTCTGTTCCATCTTGTGATGTCATGTGGTAATACAAGAAGTGTGCTACTGTGTTTTTAAACTATACACATACATTATTTTGATAATTTCAGCCCTGGAATTTCCAATCTCTACTGAACAAAAGGTAAAACGTAGCAGTTAACTTGAAAACTACCACTTCATGACATCACAAGGTGGAACAGAGCATTTTGAGCTTTGGAGATGTAAACAGACTAATAATAATTAGTCAAACAAGTGTGAAGGAAACAAAACACAACTCCAGGTATCTTTTTGAGGATGTAACAACATTATAACATGGCTTGAAGCTCAGAAGAGTCAGTTTCGTGTAATATAGGACCTTTAATATGTCTGTTTATTAATATACATTATTTGAAAAGTAATTAAATTATGTAAGTTAGGTAATGTGGTTTTCAGTTAACAAAATGTAAAATGATTATCTATGAAAGTACTCAGGCTGCTTGGAGGATTGAACCCACAACCTCCTTGCTGAAAGACACTAAAACATGTAAAAATGTTTTAGATAAAACGTAGGCAGCCATCTTTGTCCTTTTTATCAGTGTCCACACGGCTTCTGGGATATGTGAGCTATGTAAGTTTATATTGTCTGTGTGTATGTGTGTGAACAGGGAATGCAGATAACGTGGCCTTGCTGAAGGGCAGAGTCAAAGCAGCCAAAGACAAAAACAAAGATCTCGTCAAAGGCATCGACGTCACCATGGCAACGCTGCACGCCATCCCCAACGGTATGTCACTCGGGAACAGGCAGTAGTGGTGTATTGTGAGATACTGGGCAAAGGGCATAAACAAGTTTGATAAAATACCCAGAGTGCATACTGCCATTGTGTCCCTGGGCAGAAACTAGGGATCAGCATCTGTGAGTAAAAGCATGTGGTTTGCGACAGACTTTAGACTTTGAAGAAATAAATTTGATTTGATTTTGTTTTTGTTTTAAAAAGCAATTATTAAATGTGTGACTTGTTTATGTCCAGGAAATTAATATTGAAAGCCATTTTTATTTGCTTGTAATAAGACAAAATAAAATCCAATCAAAAATCGTGATCAATATGAGGAGAACACTTCTGATTAACTCTAGATTCTAGATTACGACCAATCATTCTGTCCAAGTCTGTCTTACCCAAGGACACATCAACAGTTTCGAATGCTGGTAGCAGGGGTTGAACTCCCAACCTCCAACTTAGTGGTCTAGTGTACTTACATAACAACACCCTGGCAAAAGTTGAATGTACAGTATTTCTTAAAGCACCCTTGACTCATAGACGGCAGCATTCATTTACCATACAAATACACAAGGTAATATTTGCACTTTGACGTATACATAGACATACATAGAGAAATTGTGTATTTGATTTGATTAATGGTGTATAATGGTGCCTTCAGCAAATCAACACTTTAAAACCCTATATTAAGCTAATTTTTGATCTAAACTTAAACTCCACACACCTTCACTAGAATCATTTTAACAATTTCAACCCTGGAATTGCCAAGCTTTGAAGCTTCAGCTATTGTTTTAGCCTCATTGTAAAGTCTTCGCTTCTTGGTGCAACAGAAGATGTTGTAGACTTTCTGTGCCAATCTCAACTGAACAAAGTACAGTACAGTACAGTACAATAAAACAGTTTGATTCAGGCTAAAAATAGCTGTTTGAAAACTACCACTTGTTTTTAAACTCCATGAACCTTCACTAGACTCATTTGGATGATTTCAGTCCTGGAATTGCCAATCTCTACTGAACAAAAAGTAAAATGTAGCTAGTAACTACCATTACATGACATCACAAGGTGGAACAGCGCATTGTGAGCTTTGGAGATGTAGACAGACTAATAATGCAGGATTACTCAAACATGTGTGAATGAAACGAAACAGAACTCCAGGTATGTTTTTGATGAGGTAACAACATTCCAACATGGCTAAAAGCTCACAAGAGTCCATTTTGTGTAATATAGGACCTTTATTTTATTAACATGATTGATTTAAAACAATTTCTCAAGTTTTTGTCTTGGCAATGAAAGAGAAAGAATACACCATTATGTAGCAGAACAACCATATCTGTTTAGAACATGGTAAGTAAACAAGACATACAAGAAGATGTAACCAATTAAAATCTGTACATTTGTGATATAAATTACAGATACAGCCGCCAGAGTAGCCGCGACCAAGGCTGTAGCCGGAGATGCTAACGCTACAGCCATCGACGTGCTGGAACGCCTGGGCAACCTGAACCTTCAGATCCAAGGACTGCAGAAGAACTACGGAGACCTGGAAGGCACAGTCTACGAAGCCAACCAGATCATCCAGGACCCAGAGAAAAACAGTAAATAACTCCTTAATGTGGGACTTAAAGATAAAGAGGGTAGTGCAGTTACTGGGACAATGTTTGAACGCAATATACAACAATATACTTATAATCAAGCTTCCTAATCTCCAGTTTAATCACGAAAAGTAATTCTAAAATGTCATCTCATATACACATGATTAATAATGAGATTTTTTAACCAAATAAATTGTTGACTTAATTGTTTTAACCAACATTTGACATATTTTTTCTCTCTCTTCTTTCCCCCAATCCCTACAGCAATCAGTATGTATACAATTACAATTACCTTTATTCAAGTCCTGCTGCTTTCTAGTGGTGCACCAGTGTCAAGTTGCCATGGCTAATTAGCTTTTGCCATATGTTATATATTGTGTAAAATGAGACTATAATCAACATTTTAATGGAGTATTCAGCCAACATTACTATTTAATATCAGATCCAGGTTAGCATTTAACTATTCAATTCAAATTTCAGCAGTTTATACCAGATGTGATATTATATGAAGTTGGTTTATGAGACATGGGAGAAGTAGATCTTCTCGAACAATAATACTTTCTGGTCCGTTAATTAGTAAGTCATGTTTTAAGTTTAATTGTTTTAACTGAGCACTATGTAACTTTCTAGTAAGGGGTCCACCACCTGCTTGTCTCAAGGACATGCTATTGCTTTGCCTGGAGTGTTCTACAGTACAAAGATATCTCAGTTAGAGGTGTTTCTATTGCCAAATCCATTCTTACTGTGAGTGGGCTCGCCTCTCCACAGATTTGACCTGTAACTTGGTGGCGTCACCTGCCTGCATGGAGGTATAGTTTAAAGTTTAATGCCATATTGTGAACCATTCTAGGCAAAGCTTTAACATGTCCATGGAGCCAAGCAGGTGGCGGACTCTTCACTAGTAACGTTCCATAGTGCGCCTTTAAGTTCTATCATAACAAAATATGTGGTTGCTAATAATTTTGATATTAGTAGGATTGGATGTAGGTTGGGTATTACAGAGTTATTATTGGTGCATCCTCCTTTACTCCTAGTCTTCTCTGGCTTTAGCTGCTCTTTATTCTGCCTCTGTCTGTTACACTTAGAGCATGGACCTGGCATGAAATATACTTTTTTGTACTATTTTTAGTTTAAAAGAGAATTTCCTTGTGATTGCAGAGCTATAGTAATTGTGCGGCTTTTTAATCACTCTCACTCTCTCTTTAACAGCTGTAATCGTTTCAGCCTCCTCCATTTGTCCATCTCTAAATGCTTTTCACACATGGGCTGTCTGGTCTCTGTCAGCTGCTGTCTAATTTAACCAAACGACCACTGTAAGCGCCATGTGTTACTATATTACCCTGTCTATGTGTCCATAGTCCACGCGGCCGGCGCCAAAGTCAAGGACCTGGAGGATGAAGCAGATAGGCTGTTGGAGAAACTGCAGCCAATCAGAATGCTCCAGGACAATTTGAGACGCAACATTTCTCAAATCAAAGAGCTCATCAGTCAAGCCAGGAAACAGGCCAATTCTGTGAGAAAACAGCTACATATACACAGTTCATACTTTAATTAAACTGAATTTTGTCAAACTTTTATCTATTGTTTTGTGTGTGTGTGTGTGTGTGTGTCTGTGTGTGTGTGCGCGTGTTTTTTTTTCAGATCAAAGTGTCAGTTTCATCAGGTGGGGACTGTTTGCGCAGCTATCGCCCTGAAATCCGTAAAGGGCGATACAACACCATTGTCCTCCATGTGAAAACCACCACTCCAGACAACCTGCTCTTCTACCTGGGATCTGCACAATATGTATGTCCCTTCAACATCTTTCACCATATTTACTCTTATCCTGCAGATATTACACTACATTGTGGTATAGCTCATTTTATGACAAACAAATCTTTTTTTTTTTTTTATGTGGACATTGAAGTTCCACTTGCTGTTGTTAATTTAAACCATATGGTATGTATATTAGACAATCTTTCCAATTTCTATTACTTAAAGCTGCACTATGTAATCTTTCTGTTAGAGGGTCCACTTGTCTCCATGGAGATGTTAGTGCTTTGCTTGTAATGTTCCACAATATGGCATTATTCTTACCTATGTCCACAACAGGCAGGTGTGGACACTAGGCAAGTCCAATGATATACTGTGGACCATTCCATTCAAAGCTATATAACATGCTCATTTAGACCAGCGAGTAGCAGACCCTGCGCCGGAAAAGTTACATAGTAACCCCAAAAACAAATGTAATGGTTTGGTGCCAACAAGATTACGCAAAACATAAAAGCAACAACATGATTTTACATTATATATATGCATTTTAAAAATACTATGAAACATATCTAGTTTCCTTTTGACTGTAACGCTCTTATATTCAGACTCTAACAAAAGGGAACAAATGCGTAAGAAATCAGGAAATAATAGCAGAAGTAGCAAGGCCCACTATACCACCTTATTTAAGCCAACGACATATTTGCTGAGTTGTTGTGGTTTTGTGTGGCTCACCAACCACAAAACTAATATTTTCTAAGAGCCCCATATTAACACATTCATCATCTTTAATACAGCGCGCCACTGCTAACACCACAGCATTTATCATACTTAAAACCATTTCCTCTCCAAACTTAGATTCACAAGTACAAAACAACAATTATACCACTCTCCCCTTGTCTTTTTTTCACAATACCCTGCACCACTGGTCCCCGCGGCACCTTCCCATGTCTGGAAACGCATTCTTGACATGACATCCTCTCCAACGCAAATGTATTAGTCTTAATGAGAAGCAGCAATTAACAAGTTTATATAGCTATCTGACTACAAGTGATTTCCCGAGAGGATTCTGCCGCCATGCTCCAACACACTGCTACGTCTTGTGTGTGTGCGTTTTTCTTTAAAACAAACCCGGTCCTGCTTGTGTGTCTACGTCTACCGTCTTCTTAATATTGTGTAACGCCAGCGGAATTCTAATAAGCAACGCAACCCCCTGTGATCCGTACAAATGAATAATCGCCAATACCCGGGAGAAATGGAAGGCGTGAGATAAGTATAGTCTTCAGATGTGGCGCCCTAATAATCTATAATTGTGCATAATGCTATTTGAATAATAATGCGGCTAGTTCAGAGGCGGATGGGAGATTAGAGCATCCACTGAAAACCGCAATTATATATATATATTTTTTTCCCCCCAAAGCTCATACATAAGTAACAAGATCATTAATCAAAATACAGCAAGATCCCACAATATGTAAGGACAAGCAAGAGACTTAGAATAGACTAGCAAGACCCGTATTACCTCCCAGCCCCTGTCCCCTCCATGATAAATGTGTAGTGATTCATAGATCTACTTGGAAGACGTGTATTAATTACCATCATTTTACATCATGGCCAGATGCTCTTACACAACCTCCCATCTGTCGGTTTAAGAAAAGCAAGATGAAACTGCACAGGTTTGTGCTCCTGCATCTGACGGTCCAAATTAAAATATATACACAGAAATAGATGCTTTGTATTATGTGTTTGTGAGCTAGTATTTGTCTCACACTTACAATAATAGTACATCAATCTTGTGAAGTAGTTTTCAGGAGTTTAAAAGTCCCATATTACGCTATTTTGTGTTCTGTTACAATGTTGTTTCCTCATCACAAACATACCTGGAGTTGTGTTTTGTTTCATTCACACATGGTTAACACACAAATCATGCATATTTAGGATGTATTCTTCTCTTCAACAGAAAACACTCTGTTCCACCTTGTGATGTCACGTGATTATCCAGGAAGTGCTCCACTGTGTTTTTAAACTCCAACCAACATGACTTAAAGCTCACAAGAATATAGGACCTTTAAAATTGCATAATTCATTCAATCCTCACAATCTGAGATGATGAGCTAGCTGCAGTTGTCCTAGGGCAGTGTAATAGAGGTGTGGCTGCCTTTCTGTGCATATGGCTTCTGCGACCACCATCAGTTACTCAACAACATCAACATTTGCATAGTTGGTTTCATTGTAAGAACGACAGCCTGGCTAAATAACTTAAATAAATGGAAAAAAGCAGTAATCTGATATGTTCTCTTTAGGGATGTTGGTGTTAAGATTAGTGTGAAAAGAAACATTATTCGAGATAATCAGCATCGTGTCATTCAAATTGTCTAATAGATCACCTTTGCTCTTGTATGTGGCCAGCTTTATGAAATCTAACTTTTGTAATTTTAAAGTCATGCAAATGTGACATAAACAGATAAAACACAGATAAAAAGCATATTTGATGTAGGTTAAATTTTTAGGGTCTAGAGTGAATTACAATTACTTATTTTTTCTTTTAAAATTCTCTCATTATTATTATTTTTTTTATATTTGAGACCTAAATTATTACGTTAATCAATTAAAGCCACAATATGCAACTATGCAATTATAGACTAGAAAAAGATCATGTTTTGTTTTTCATTGTTTTGGTTTGGGTTTTTTTTTTATTTTGGTTGCTTTTATTGCACTTTAAAAATATAGAAAAACATGCACCCTTACTGTGAGCGGGCTTCCACCTCCACAAACCTAACTCCATGGTTGTTTTCATGGAAATGTTGTTTCTTTGGTTATAATATATAATAGTTACATACTGTACCCTTAACCTGATTATCTTGACATTATATATTACATATGTTTGTTGCAAATAATATTTAGTAAAAGTAGAAAGAATTCCATGCTGAACAGAAGTTAAGTTACATTATATAGACTTATATAATGTATGTGTAATAAAATGTCAGTGGAATCCTTTATTTATCTGAGTGGTCCACGATAACAAGGGTTTCAAGGTTGCCATGTTTTTACTCCCATCTGGAACTTATTCTCACTTCTGAATGCATTGGCCTACAGAGGTGAATTCATAATAATGTAATGTAAATATCAATAAAAACACAATTTAGAGTGACCTTCCTCTGCTATAGCCCAAATGGTTATTCCTATGCAAAGTCACATCTGGTTAAATAGACCGCACACCTTCTCTGAGCAGTACATTGTGTCGTCTTATTACAGGTCGACTTCTTGGCCTTGGAGATGAGAAAGGGTAAGGTGAATTTCCTTTGGGATGTGGGCTCGGGCGTGGGAAGGGTGGAGTATCCAGATCTCACTATTCACGACGGGAACTGGCACCGGATCGAGGCTTCACGGTGGGTACACGTCTGTCTGCACATTCACACGTGGTACATTCAAAACCTTTTACATTCTCTGCAATACATGTATTTTACCTTGAGATTCATTTGAGGGACACTTGTTGGGAGTCTTTTATTCGTGACATGTGAAGTGGCAATTAGCTATAGTAAAGCAATGCAGTTGTGCGGTATGGTATGCTGGATATGTGGAAGCAATGACAATATGATAACCAATAAAATACTATTACCCACTCAGAAAACATTTATTTTTATATAAGTGACAGGAACAAATAGTTCATTAAGAATGATTCAGTAACTTCTGAGTTTTCTGTCAAAGCCTGATCTCAGAAGAGATCAGGCTTTGACAAGGGCCTGGTTAATACTTGGATGGGAGACCCCCGGGAAAAATCAGGTGTCAGTGGCCAAAACTATTGTTGTGTCCTTAGGCAAGACACTTCACCCACATTGTCTAGTATGAATGTAGTGTATGAGTGAGTGTTTGAGATTGGCAGCCTCTTACACATTACATAAATATAAGAAAAGCTGTATCTGTAGCCCAAATTCTAAATATAGGGTAAATTATCTTTAATGAATTCATAATTTTGAATAGTATTGTTTTTCATCAAGCTTTATTGAAAATAAAATACCATGTACCAAATGTATTTTTCATCATATCACTTAAGACTGATGTTTCAAATTTCACAATAAAATACTTTTCCTTCAAAGTTGAAGTTGAAAATGGCATTGTTGTCTTGATTTGTTAGACAGTATAGCTTCCACCTTAAGCTCACGTCATGCAGCCGTCACATTAGCACAAACACTGATTTACCACAACCTGGGGATACGCTTACATCGAGTATGCTGTATAAAACATATACGCTCATTTGGGAAATCAAGACGTGCACTTCCTGTCAGCTTGTGGCACATTATTATTACATCATTACATAGAGACAGCCTAGTCCAACAGATACACTCTGTCTTATGCTGTGTATAGAGCATCTTTTTCACAGCACACACTTGTTCCACACATTTCTATGCTCGAGATTTCCCAAAGGCACTTTCCAATAGCATCACACTAGCTATCCGTCTTCAAAACGTCTCCCCTCGCTGTACACCACAGTATGAAAGCAAACTCTGGGCCGCAGATTAATTCGTCTGTAAAATACCACGCTGCTAAAATACCGGGAAGCGCCGTGACAACAAGTTCATAAAAATTGAATTCTTGCCGTTGTAACATTTTCAATCAGTGGAGTTGTCACACAAAAAGTACTGCCAGCCAAACTGAATAACAAGCGATCTCTCCTCTGTCTGTAGGAAGGGGTTGACTGGGACCATCGCGGTGTACCCACTAGAGGGGCCCAACGCCGGGATGATGGCCACTCCAGCCAGCGCGGACTCCCCCACCACCTACACCATCCTGGACGTGGACCAGAATGCATATCTGTTTGTGGGAGGGATATTCGGAACTATCAAGGTACTACTACCATTACTTTTCATTATAGTTTCAGATGGAGGGGAGGGGTCTATATAATTCTATGGGAGATTAACTGATTTTGAAAGAAATATCCAAACATATGATCTGCAAAGTTGAACAGTAGCTCAGTTGGTAGAGTGTTTGTTCACTGATCTGAAGGTTCAAATCCCGCTCCTGACATCATTGTTAGAGCGGTCAGATCCGCCCCCATTGTCTGCGTACCCTGGTGTGTGAATGTGTGTGTGAATGTGTGAGTGGTTCCTTGATGTAAAGCGCATTGAGTGCCTTGAATGTGGAAAAGCGCTATATAAAAATGTGACCATTTGCCATATCATTATCTGTTACGGATTGGCTTCACATAACTTGCCATATTAATTGTATGGTAAAGTCTTTTCAATTGACAGCACATTTTGGGTTTGAATTGTGGCACCACTCTCTGAAGCCAATTTTTTAACTTTTGCTTAAGTATCACAATAGAGAAGACAGTGAACTTTGTGCCAGTTTTTGTTTCATGTGGATAGGTCCAGTAATTACAGAGATATTATTAACCATAAACCAGGTCAGCAAATCTGCAATCTGACAGAAACAGAAAATTCCACCATAGAATTCAGACCTGTCTCCAGCTCAGTTTAAACTATAGGGACTTACTATTGAATTTCCTGTTTGAATTTGCAGAAAGCTGATGCCGTGCGGAGCTCTACGTTTGTGGGCTGCATGGGGGAGACCTTCTTGGATGGTAAACCTATTGGACTGTGGAACTACAGAGAGAGACAGGGAGACTGCAAAGGATGTGTTGTCAGGTAATGGCAGTGGTGGATGAAGTAATTCATTTTGTTACTTAAGTAAAAGTACAGATACAGAGGTAAAAGTTACTCAAGTAAAAGTAAAAATATACTTAATTAAATTGTACTTTAAGAGTAGAAAGTAGAAGTATTTCATACAAGTGTTGTTAATTTGTTAGTGTTAAATGTAGTGATATTGATTCAAAAATTATACATATTTTGGCCAACAGTAACAATACAAATCAATTTCTGAATTTTTCTTATGAATTTTGTGTATTTATTTTTCTTTGCTCAAAGCTGAAGTTTGAACTTGAGAACTGGATGTTACCGCGAACATGGTAAAAATATGAAAATCATATGAAGAGTACTTTTTACTTTTCAGTCCAGTTAAAAAATGTAGTGGAGTAGAAAGTACAGATACCTGCTCTTAAGTATAGTGAAGTAAAAGTAAAAAGTATCCACTGTAAATGCCTAAAACTTCTACTTTACTCCTTGTACTTAGTTACCTTCCACCACTGGGTAATGGAATAAGTTGTATAATATATACATAGTAACTCTATAGTATAGGCACAACCTTGGTTTTCATAATATTTTGCATTTATGTGTTTTGTAGCCCTCAGAAGTCTGATGGTGAGGGCATAGTGCAGCTGGATGGGGAGGGCTATGCTGCAGTGGCCCGTCCAACCAGATGGAACCCCAACGTCTCCACGGTAACTTTCAAGTTCCGCACGTTCACCTCTGACGCTCTGCTTATGTATCTGGCCACGCAAGACATGGTGGGTTCTGTTTGTAATCAGTGTTGTTATTTGTGTGGTTTTCTACCTGTTGTGTGGCTCAAATACTACTCACATGTCTCTATAGAAGGACTTCATGTCTCTGGAACTGTCGGAGGGTAAGGTCAAGGTGAGTTTTGACCTGGGCTCTGGTGTGGGAAGTGCCATCTCCACACAGCGCCACAATGACGGACACTGGAAGTCCCTTACCATGTCCAGGAACAAGAAACAAGGTAGGTTTTGTACAGAAATACAGTTTGCATTTCATCTTCAGAAAATCAGTGTAAAGCTGCAGTATAGATCAATTGCATTGATAGGTAAGAGTAGCCAAACAGGTAGTTACCGTACTTCAAAAGAGTTACTTCAAAATATTACTCTGGTAGAAGTACAAAGTAATGGTCCAGTAAATTACTCAGTTAAGAGTAAAAAAGTATTTGTGGAACATACTTGTAGTAAGAGTAATGGTCTGGACGTAACATCTGATTTATATGTTGTTAGTTAATGTAGGAGGAAGAACAAAACAATAAAAATAATGCACAAAGGATAGACCACAAAATCCATTGTCAGCATAAAAGTACTGTTACACTGTAAAAGTAATCACTCAAATGGGAAGAAAAGTATGTCTGAAAACTCTTAAGATTTACGTTTCAAGTTAATGTACTTGAGTAACTGTAACTGAGCACTACCCATCCTTATTGCACAAAAGATCCTTATAGTTTAAGACCAATGAGTTCTTAAAGAGTTGGATCAGACATTTTCAGACACACAAAACTATAAAGAGTCAATTACAAGACTGAAATTCCAGATGATTTGTGGGCATAATTGTAAATGTTAATGGTATTGTGAAGCTGGTCTGTCACAGTTTGAAAACCCTTTATCTGTATCTGTTCCAAAGCCACTGTGACTGTAGTGGACATTGACAGTGGGGCAGAGGAGAGAATCGTGGCAGTGTCCCAAGGCTCATCTACTGGACTCAACCTCAGAGAGAACCAGAGGATCTACTTTGGAGGCCTGCCCACTATTGGAAACTACAGGTAACTACAAATCTGTATTTTGTGCATTCATGTGCATACAAGGACTGCACTTAAATTTTTAATGTCATCTTTTTTACAGCCAGTTTTCAGTTTCTTAACACTCATTTAATGATATTTTTGAAAAGGTGTTGTATATGTGGTCTAATGAATTATGTTTTGTCTTAACAGCATGGTTGCCAGGTAAACAATTATATTTTGCAGTATACACCCACTCTGCATGAGGCTAGCCACGCTAATGCTACAGTAAAGCACAAATGTACTTCATTGTTACTGGCTGATCCACGCTCCTAAGGCTTTTCAGTTTATTAATCAGGTTTTTTTTTCTCCAGCAATAATACGTTCTATTCACTTACTACTAGTAACACTTCAAATTATAACATGGCAGCTAGTGATGTATTGGCTAACACATTTCACTGTGGAATTTAGTAGCTCTGATTGGGATAGACAGGCATTAAAAGGCCTTTAAAGAAGTTACATCCTCTCCAGTTCCTTCTTGAGCTGCTTCCTTGCTGCAGTCCCTTATATCCTTGTGTTACCTATGCCCTGTATGTAAATGAGCTGTAACTAATGATGGCTCTCCTCCCCAAAGGTCAGAGGTTACGCTGAAGCGCTATGCGGGCTGCCTGAGGGAGATCGAAGTGTCCCGGACTCCATATAATCTCCTCAGCAGCTCTGACTACACCGGGGTCACCAAGGGATGTACTGTGGAGGTAAGGAGCTCATTAGGCTGGGGCTAAACTTAAACTTACATATAGCATGTATACATAATATTATATTGATATCTTAAGGGGGAATGTTGATTTAGGCTCTTTTAGATTTGTTTCTTTGATATTTGGTCTGTAAAATTAGATTACAGAAGATTAGGTTAAAGTCTGCTTACAGTGAGGATGCGTGTTTTTGTAGGTTTTTCAGTGCAATAAAAACAACTGAATGAGTAAAACATGCTATTTTGCTTAAAAATTACATACTGGGGCTTTAAATATGTTTGATAATTTGAATACAACAGAAAACCCATCTTTGCAGGCATGTAAAGTCTGTTGATGTATAGGTTGTTAAAGTTATTTTGTGCCCATATATATTTGTGTTGGTGAAAAGGCTTGCTATATCTTATCAAAATGATCTTTTTTTATTTTGTTTTTTATCTTTCACAGTATTTCCACATTTACCTATTTTTGAGTAAATATATAACCTTACATATTGGTTGGAATAATGTTATAGTAATAGTAATTTAATAGTAGTTTTGGTGTTTGGTAGAAACAGTGAGCCAGTGCAAAAATTATGCCCAGTGAAAAGTTTTGTGTTTTTATGTTCGTCTGAATATTTC
>KN483364.1:15463-36279 GCA_000787095.1 Periophthalmodon schlosseri | reverse complement strand
GTTTCTGTGGGCCAAAGACTATGACAGAAGTAGTAGTAGTTTATCATTTAAATATTTTGAAGTAACAGTACTTTTAAAGGAGTACCTGAAACCCCTCTGGCTGCCTATACCGTCATTATTTTCACATTGCATTTCCTGCCGTAATCATTTGTGTTCCTAACCCACTCATATGCTGCACTTGGACCATTGGCACTAAATCAATACCTCACTATAGGTCCATATAATAACGGCACTATGTTTTCCCCTATACCCCAACCTCAACTCCACAACATGTGTTATTTTCTTTCTCCATTGTGGAAATACAGATACAGTTATTAAGCTATGACTAATATGTTTATCGTTTTCTTTTATAGATCTGCAGAAGTGAGTGATAGGTTCATTTGCAGTTAATTAGGCTAGTCAGATATACAACCATGCTTTGAATTAGCGCAACTTGTACTGAAGCTAATTTGAGTGCTCTATTTATGAATGCGGTTCAGTATTGGGATTTGGGCAGTAAATTGTGTCACTTTTGGAAACGGCGCAGACCTTGCCAACGGAGATGCCAGGGCTCATAAAACTCCTCCTTTATCGAAGCAAGTCTTTATTAGATGTTTAACAGTTTGCTAGCCCGGTTCCTCGGCGCGTACGCCCTCTGAAGGTGACTGCAAAGTGGATTTCTACACATATTTAACCTATACCCTCGCTTGTCTTCACCTACTCGCTGTGGGCGTGTATGTTTTTACGATATTGCTCCATACCTGTCTCCCGTGGTTATTGTTTTGTAATTATGTTTTGAAAGTTGCCAGATAATCTCGAGCGTAAGAGCGGATGGGGGAATTAGGGTCTTTCGGAGGGTACGCTTTGAGTGACACGCGTATTGTATCAAAGTCAGGATTCGCGGTCTCGCTTTAGTGTTTACAGCAGGTAGACGCGCTCTGGGGATCAGAATGGCTGAGGTAAGGTGTAGTATTTTGAAGTCTACACGCGCAACGGAATAAAAACAGCCGTGGAAAAGCATAGGGGGACGAGTAAATTAAAACTTACTTCAAAAGGCTGTTCAAAGTGACTATGCCTATATGATAAGTGAAGCTAACAACAATAAAAAGGACGACTGGACTAATCTCCCCCAAAAAAAAAAAAAAATCCTTTGAGTTTACATCATTAGAATAGCAAACTCTAATATTTAAAGCTGCACTTAGTAACCTTTCCGGTGAAGGGAACCCCACCTTCTCGTCTCCAGATGTTCCGCAGTATGGCATCAAACATCTGTCGCCATGGAGACAAGCAGGTTACACCTCCAGGCCAAGTTAAAGGTCATATACGTGGACAGGCAGCAGTTCGGATTCATGTTTTTTACATTTTTTTATCATAAAAAATAAATGCAGTACATTTTAATGCTATACTGTGGAACATTTCAGACAAAACAATAACATCTCCATGGAGACAAGCAGGTGGCAGACACACCAGAAAAGTTGCCTAGTAATATTAGGCAAACGGGTGTATTGTTGTAAGCTTATTTGAGTACTTTGTTTGTTTGAGTGAATGCAACTTAAAACCAGTGGTGGAAGAAGTACTCAATTTTGTGACTTAAGTAAAAGTACAGATATCGGAGTAAAAAATACTCAAGTAAAAGTATCACATGAAAAAAATGACTTAAGTAAAAGTATTAAAGTACCAGTTTAAAAATGTACTTAAAGAGTAAAACTGCATATTTTTGACTTAAGTAAAAGTATTAAAGTACCAGTTTAAAAATGTACTTAAAGAGTAAAACGTGCATATTTTGAGATCTAATAAAGCTTTAAATTTAGTGATTTTGATACAGATTTGTGCTGAATTTTGTACCAACAGAAACAATTGAATCGATCTTTTTTTCCTGGCTGTTTTTATTTGTGTATTTTTATTATACATGTGTTAAAAATAAACCCTCAGGCTTTTCAGTAGGCCTCTAATAATAATAAAAATATTTTTACTCTTCAGTCCACTTAACAAATGTAGTGGAGTAGAAAGTACAGATACCTGCTCTCAAATGTAGTGAAGTACAAGTAAAAAGTATTCACTAAGTAAAACATTTTAGGCATCTGTAGTTTACTTAAGTACAGCACTTTACTACTTGTACCTTCCACCACTGCTTCAGGCTACAGCTAAATATTTACTGACAAATAAATTGTGGATTAGTAGATTTTATATTGCTAAAACCATGAATACAAATGTACAAAATAAATAAAACTGATATAAAAAATATAAGCCATAACTAAAGTTGCCATCTCTGTTTTGCAATAATCAGTACATCTCCTGCAGCCGAGTTCTCAAACTTAAAAAGTGTGTTTACTCACATTGAACCGTACCATTGTTGCTGCTGATGTATTTATTCCCTCTCGCATGTACACTTTACAATGCTCCTCCTTACCTCAGCTCTTCTGATTCCCACGGCGCGGCCGCTTGCTGTAAACACGTAGCAGTGAGACGGCAAATCCAGACTTTGATACAATATCTGTGTCACTCACGGCGTACCCTCCCAAAGACCCCTCTCTCTCGCGCGTTCACCGTGGCTCTGGAGGCTTTATGGCAGTGTTTTACAAGACATTTGGAAGTTGTTTAACGATGTTGTGAAGATGCTTTTCTAGCAGTTCTGCCTCAAAACAAGAAGGTACGAGGCTGGATTCCCAGACCTTGTGAACTGTTGATTTGTTTGTTCACTCAGGTTTGCCCTCCTCTAATAACATGCAGTGTCCCACCTGGAAGTCATGTTCTTCGTCAGTGGGACTTGTCTGTTCAGATACAGTTTAAAGAAGAGCCTATTGTGCTTGTGTCTGCTCTGTAGTTATAATCTGTGACACCTGTGGATCATTATGTCATAATTTGCACTTTTTAAATCACGATATTCATCTAAACAACTTAATAGGATCATTATGTCATAATTTGCACTTTTTAAATCACGATATTCATCTAAAACAACTTAATAAAAGAAACACGTCAGCTGATGTCTGTGTTAGAAAACCGCGGCGCCCAATGGGAGCTGACGTCGCGGTAAATGTCATCACAACAAAGAGTCGGCTCCTCCGATGGAGAGCTGCAGATCACATTAGCGAGCGGCGGTTTTTCTTTTCATTTGTACCAAAATGACTACGCAGTGTTACCGAATCCTACACGTATCACTGATTAAGAAAATAAAACTGAAGAACGAAGTAAGTACAGACCACAGGGCGTATGCCGGTGGCGGTGAAAACGAGGGTTGATCTGCAATATGTCGTCTTGAAAATAAGCGATTAAACATGACCGAATCACTCCAAATACGACCTCGGGTGAGTAGATGTTGAGGAAACAACTATAACATGGTTAAAAGCTCTGAAAAGTTGACTTTGCAGAATAGGTCTTTAAAGGAGAAAGTGTTTCCCCATCAGTAACTCACATAAAGTTGTATTTTGAGTTTAGTTAGTTTAGAAAGTTTAGGTTTTTTATGTGTTTGTGTGTGTGTGTTTACAGGAACCATTAGTTTTGTTTTTTTCTGATCTTTTCTCTTTTTTTTACAGAGAGCATTAGTTTAGTGGTGATGTACGGTTCAAAAGTGTTGCAATATTTTGACACTAAAAAGTCCGCTCCTCCCTGTGAACTGAAGCTGTCCACAGTAACTGGCCGCCGTCTGGTCCAACGCCACAGCGGTTTGTTGTGATCACGTTACACACGGGGGCCGGCGGGAACCAGCCAGTGGAAGTTGTTTTCTAGATCAGAATTACAACTTAAAATGAACACATTGTTAAAAAAATAATAACTGTGTCGGACTCGGACTAAGAACCAGAAAAAGCACATTATTCAGAAAAAGGTGGTGGGTTCTTCCTCTGGATTTTAAACCGTAGCCCTGTGGCATAAGTGATGAGGCTTGGGGAAAAATGTCTCATTGGAATGGAGAACGGGATGGTGCGAAGACGTCTGGAATCATTGTCAAAGGCAAGAGGAAGACCGGGTCTCTGTCGGTATTTATTTTATATGAGAGGAAGAGAGAGGTGGAGGAGAGGGAGAGAGAAGGAGAGAAAGAGAGAAAGAGAGTGAAAGAGGGAGAGGGAGGAGAGAGAGAGAGAAGGAGAGAAAGAGAGTCAAAGAGGGAGATGGAGGGGAGAGAGAGAGAGAAGGAGAGTGAAAGAGAGAGAGAGGGAGGAGAGAGATGAAGGACAGAGAGAGAGAGGGGAGTGAAAGAGAGAGATGGAGGAGAGAGAGATTGAGGGAGAGAGAAGGAGAGTGAAAGAAAGAGAGGGGGGAGAGAGATGGAGGAGAGTGAAATAGAGAGATGGAGGAGAGACAGATTAAGGGAGAGAGAGAAGGAGAGTGAGAGAAAGAGGGGGAAGAGAGAGAGAGGAGAGTGAAAGAGAGGGAGGAGAGAAAGATAGAGAGAGACTGAATGAGAGAGAGAGGGAGGAGAGAAAAGGAGAATAACAGAGGTAAATAGGAAGAGAGAGATGAGAGAGAGAAATAGAGAGGGAGAGAGAGGAGAGAAAGAGTTTGAGGAGAGAGCGAGAGAGACAGAGAGAGAGCGAGAAGGATAGTGAAAGAGAGAGAAATAGGAATAGAGGGAGGGAGGAGAGAGAGGAATAGAGGAGAGAGAGGGGGTAGAGAGAGTGAAAGAGAGGGAGAAGGGAAGAGACAGATGGAAGAGAGATTGATTGAGGGAGAGAGATAGAAGGAGAGTGAACGAAAGAGAGGAGAAAGAGGACTACAGGAGAGAGAGAGAGAGAAAGGAAGGAGAGATAAAGAGAGGCACAGAGGAGAGAGAGAGGTATAGTGAGATGTAAAGAGGGAGTGAGAGAAAAAGAGAGACTGGCATAACATCTCAATATTCCCAAACTGTGAGAATAAGAACTATAGCAAGTGGATAAGGAGAAACACAGGAGACTTAAGCTCACATTGTGAAGGCAAAATGAGTATGTAACAATAATGCGAGGGCAGGGAGAGAGAGGCGATGCCGAGGTGAAGGGGAAGAAACTGCAGTAGAGACAGAGAGAGAGGGAGGGAGAGAGAGGGAGAGATAGTGGGACTTTCATTTGGACACTGCCAGTTGGTGTCTTTCTGCACAGCCAGTGATAAAAGAGCCAAGCCTAGAGAGTCCCCTAATCAAGACAAACCTTCACCCCAGCAGCAGATGGAGAGAGGGAGAGCAGGAGAAAACATGGAGGAAGATGAGTAGGAGAAGGAACGAGAAGGAACGAGAGAGAGAGAGAGCTGGTCTGGGGTGAGGGGCTTAACATGGGGCCTGTGAAGTGTTCTGTGTTTTAAAATTCACTGGTTTGGTGCTTGTTTGCTCGAGGTTTGTCAGAGCAGTTGGCCCTGGTGTACGGTATTAGAGTCCAACCCGTTTCCTCAGGCCTGATTTTGGTCAATGCTTTTATTACATTTTGGTCGGTTATAAAAGAAATAAAATGAAGTGCACTTTACAAGCATGACAAGCCTCTCGAAGCTCTGGCTACGCTGACAGCATTACTCATTCACTTCATACTAGGAGGCGGTAAGATACTTGTGTAATTGTTTCGCTGCCTTTGTAGACTGACGGAAGTAAGGTAGAGTGGGTGAAGTGTATTGCTCAATGACACGATGATACAATGTGCCAATCGAAGCTGGATAGATACAACCGTTGACCTTTGAGCTACCGAGCGATCGCTTTAACTGGGCCTGTCATGAGAATTACTAGTCAATGTTTATTCTGGGTACATTTTCTCTGCTCTACTGAGGAAATCTGTGGTATTTTAATGAAGATTTGAGCTGAAAAATGTTGAATTAACGGTAAATTGTCACATTTTTATATAGCGCTTTTCCACCTTCAAGGGGAGCTGGAATCGTACCCGCCAACCTGACCGATCTACCAATGATGTTTATGTCGAGAGCGGGATTCGAACCGCCAACCTTCAGATAACTGGACAAACGCTTCACCAACTGAGCTGCTGTCTCTCATTAGTATCTTCTATGACGCCTTAGTGGCCAGTCTGCCATTTTGTCTGTGGCTCGTTTAGGTGTTAGTCACTCGTTTGTCTCTGTGTTTAACTTTGTGTGTTCGAGACACTGGTTTAGTTTTGTGTCTCATGTTATTTTGTCACTCGATTCTGTTTGTAGGTTTATGTAACTTGTTTTGGGACACTTGTGGTTTGGTTTTGTGTTACGTGTCCGTTATTTTGTCCATTGTTTTTAACAGGCCGACGTGACCAGTTTTCAGAGACATGAAACTTGTTATCCGTTAACCCTGTTATTTTTGGTTTCTTAGTTTAGGTTGTTTTGCTTATACATTTGCTTGAATATTTTAGAACATTTTTCCATCTGTTTTTTGTTACCTCCCTGACCGTAAACAAGCCGGGTTCTAACAGTAGTATTGATTATTCATTTTTACAACATTATTCCTTATTTCAAACCAGTGCTGTTACATTTGGGCTCTGTTGCTTTAGAATGGTTTTGATCAATAACAGAACTACTAAAAGACTTCCTTGGGATCCATAATACACACTTTTTCCCTATATCACAAAGATGCGAGTCTGGTCACCAGTGAGACATGATTGACAAGTGGATTAGCCAATCAGGGACACGCATGGTCTGCTGTATCAAAACAAAAATGGCTGCTTGTGAGGAAAAAAGATGAGGACGAGGACAAGGACAAGAACAAAATATCACAAGGGACTGAAAAACATCACGAATTTCTGCAGAATCAATGAGTGAAGCACTGAACTGTTCATCTGAGGTGAGAGAAATGACATTTTGTTTGCAAATGATAAGTGACCAATGAGCTCCTCTGTTTCACATGTGTCACTGAAAAACCTAATCTTGATTGGACGATGATGTTTGGTCAGACTTGAGACGTGACAGAGGGAGCAGTAGAACTGTCACGGTAACACATTTTGAAGTGCGATATATTCAGAACTGAAGAAGCGGCTTGGATGAGCAGAGAAACATCTTCACTCCTACAAGTTTTTGTCCAGTTGACAGATTTGAATTTTTCTTCCACTATGGATCATACTTGGACGACTGAGGGATTACACAGAGATAAACGATAATACTGAAACCAAACCATAAAGCAGAATTATCCCCCAAAAAGTATTCTAAATGTACGATATTGTTAAATATTGTTGAGCTGTATAAATGAATAGTGAATGTAACACTTAAGTCATTAGTTTGTATAATTTTAGTTCATAATTCAACCTTCTACAGTTTAAATCTTAACTTATTGTAGAAAAAATAACCAAACATTTCTCACTGCTACAAAGAAGAAGTACCCACGATAAATAGTAACCCCCAAAAATGATTGTTCCATTTATAATACAGGGTGTCTCTTTACAATTTTTTTTAATTTAAATTGATAAGATATATTAATTAGATTTGTTCTGTTGCACTCAGTGGTTATAAAAGCTTTTAATCGCATTGCATTTCTGTATGTCAGGCTTCCTGTTGAGGCATCGTCTTGAATGAACACCTAAGAAATGGCTCCTCCTCAAGAGAATTCACAATGTGTATCATGGTTTAATGAGACAAAATCGGATAAAGATATCGTGTATCGAACAAAGATACGGGACATTACTGAACTAAAGCAAAAGATACAGATGTGATTGCAACCACTGATGAGGCTCTGCTACAGTGAACATGGCAAGAAATCCAGTCCTGTCTTGATGTGCTTCGTGCGACTAATGGTGCCCATATAGAGGTGGATTAAATGAGGTCAAAACTTTGGAAACCACTGGGTACAATAGAACAAGTCTCATTAATATAAACTGCCTGGCCAAAAAAAAAGTCGCCACCTGGATTTAACTAAGCAAACAGGTAATAGGTTGCTGCAGTTGGTCAGGTCTAGGTTCAGCAACAGTATGTGCTCAAAGAATGAGGTCAGCTGACCACCTGAATAGACTGAAGGACCAGGTTATTCCATCAATGGATTTGTTCTTCCCTGATGTCACAGGCGTATTCCAAGACGACAACGCCAGGATTCATCGGGCTCAAATTGTGACAGAGTGGTTCAGGAGCACGAGACGTCATTTTCACACGCGGATTGGCCACCACAGAGTCCAGACCTTAACCCCATTGAGAATCTTTGGGATGTGCTGGAGAAGTTCAGGAGCATGAGACACATGGATTGGCCACCACAGAGTCCAGACCTTAACCCCATTGAGAATCTTTGGGATGTGCTGGAGAAGGCTTTGTGCAGCGGTCAGACTCTACCATCATCAGTGCGAGATCTTGGTGAAAAATTAAGGCAATTAAGGAAATAAATCTTGTGACATTGCAGAAGCTTATCAAAACAACGCCACAGCGAATGTCGTAATCAAAGCTAAAGGCGTCCAACGAAATATTAGAGTGTGTGACCTTTTTTTTGGTGGCGACTTTCTTTTTGGCCAGGCAGGGTATCTTATCAATTGCCTTTGTAATATATATTTTTTTTTATTGTAATGAGACTTTATGGACACCCTGTATATTGAAGAATAAGTCGATATAGTAATTATTGTGACAGGTGCAGGGAGTGAGACTGATCCATCTGTAAAAAAAACACATAGAGATATTCTGGATTTGCTGGGCAAGTATGAGACCACATGGTAACATTAACAAAACTACTATTTTGTGTTGCAGACGACATTATTTCATGGTGGTATGTGTATTTTTTGTAAGTTTCTTACTTATAAAATGTTGTCACTGTACATTTTAGTGCCGCAACATCCTTGTAGTGTTCATTTTTCTCTCCTTTATTTTCCTGCATTATTTCAAAATCATATCCCCATTGCCTCGGCACTTTATAGCTTGTTCATCTGTTTACATGGCACAAACTGCAGCCTGTAGATTCATAAAAAAACACCATATTTGAGTCGTGCGGAGGTGCGGTGGAGGGAGGGGCTTTTGTTGAGATCTGGGGGCTAGTTAAGAGAGAGAGGGAGCGATGTGTCTTCTCCCACTGAGCTCTGCCACGGTGTTTACGAAACCATAGACTCTGTCCATTAATAACTCTGCCACGCTGTAGTCTCTGTTTGTCTGGTCTGTTCCTGTGTGTTGGTCACAGTTCAAGCAGGACGGAGCGTATCTCTGACCACACTGACAAACCAATGACTGCAGAGTTTATTACCAGGCGGAAGATGGTGTTTGGGCATGTGACACCTAATTCAGCTGAATGCATATAGTGTGAAAATTATTAGGGGTTTTTTTTGCGTCTTTTTTGGGCAGATTTTAGCAGATTGACAATAACAAAGTAAATAATAATAAACATTTGCACTTTGTGAGATATGCAGAGGTGGGTATAGTAGCCAATAATTGTACTTAAGTAGGAGTACTGTTAATCAAGTAATAGTGGTCCGAGACATTACTCATGTCATGTAAAAGTAGAAAAGTATTTGGGAAACTACTACTCAAGTTAAAGTAATTGTAGTATGTAGTAAGAGTCATTGTCTGGACACAACATCAATCAGTCAAAATTGATTCTTGTGAGCTTTAAGACATGTTATAATGTTGTTACCTCCTCAAAAACATACCTGGTTGTGTTTTGTTTCATTCACACATGTTTGAGTAACCCTTGTGTTTTGTTTCATTCACACAAGTTTGAGTAACCCTTTATTATTAGTCTGTCTACATCTCCAAAGCTCAAAATGCTCTGTTCCACCTTGTGATGTCATGAAGCGGTTTTCAAGTTAACAGCTACATTTTACCTTTTGTTCGGTGGAGATTGGCAATTCCGGGGCTGAAATCATCCAAATGATTCAGGTGAAGGTGTGTGGAGTTTAAAAACACAGTGGAGCCCTTCCTTTATTACCAAATGACATCACAAGGTGGAACAGAGTGTTTTCAGTTTGAGAGAAGGAGTCAGCCTAAATATGCAGGGTTTGTGTGTTAAACATGTGTGAATGAAACAAAACACAACTCCAGGTGTGTTTGTGATGAGGAAACAACATTATAACATAGACCAGAAAATAGTGTAATATGGCACCTTTAATGTCGGCTAAAAGGACAAAATATTAAATCACGTACACAATCTGGCACAAGGTCACAGTGCAAGACACACAAATGTTCAAATTAAATGTAACCAAAAAAAGACTACTGTACAGTTTTATGATTACAACTTAAGCAATTATGTAACAGCACAGACACTCTCTGAACAGGAACTCAATTTTGTTGAGCAGAAGATTGACAGAACAGATTTAGCAAAAGAAACACTTATTTTGTCCTCTTTCTTTTTCACTAGTTAACCACCATGTTGTTGTTGAGAGATTACACATCTTTGTACACTATAAAAATGTGTACCTCTGTCTGGACATGCAATATAAGTCCATGTTTGAAAAAGATGGAGGCCTGACCTATTTTGGTTAATATGACATACAGAAAAAAAGTCCCTGGATCCAGTGCTGGAATGTAACAAAGTAAAAGTAGTAAAGTACTGTACTTAAGTATACATTTCAGGTATCTGTATTTTCTACTCCACAACATTTTTGGACTGGACTGAAAAGTGAAAGTATTTTTTTCTTATAGTTTGAGACCTGCTGAAAAGTCTGAAGGTTTATTTTCTGCACATTCATAATTTGAGCAAACACAAATATGCAAATAAAAACAGCAAGGAAAAATGATCGATTCAGTTGTTTCTGTTGAACAAAATTCAGCACAAATCTGTATTAAAATCACTACATTTGAAGCTTTATTAGATCTCAGAATTTGCACAAAATACTTTTAGTTTTTACTCTCTCTAAGTGCATTTTTAAACGGGTACTTTACTACTTTTTTTATGTGATACTTTCACTTGAGTATTTTTTTGACCTGATATCTGTACTTTTACTTAAGTAACAAAATTGAGTACCTCTTCCACCACTGAGCTGAATCAGATAATTAAACAAGCAGCTTTCTATATTACATCACAGGAACCATCACCCCCATACAAAACACTCATCATTTATTATGCATGGTTACGCAGAACTAAAAGACTAAAAACACTTTCCCAAGACTCCCAACATGGAAAATCCCACACCAGTGACCACTCCTGCTCTTATCATTGGAGTGACTGCATAATTTGTCTTCATGCATGTGCCATTGTGCCGTTTGTTCCACGCTACAGCAGCCATCTGTCTGAGCCGTGGAGAGCGCTCGCTAACACGGACATGGATGGGTTAGCTTCCAACTGCAAACCAATGTACAATTATGGCACAGCTAAGCATACTCATATAATTACATAGGGAGTGATCCGGAGAGGGCAGCACCAACTGTAATGCTGGTAATTATTCTTCACATCATTGAGTTCATTTTGGGCTTACATGATTTTAATGGCTTAAATTGCATACCAAATGTAGTAGGATTTATAACATGCCATTGTTCTAGTCTAGTTTTCACTGTTGGAGTTCAATGTTCCACAGCATGGCATTAAACTGTAGACTGTATATATAAGTGGGCATAGCTAACCCACTAGCTGCCGCGTTCCAAATAGGAAGTGGCTACAATTCACTTTCTATTGAAAAACTGTCGCCCCTCTCACTCTAACTGCTGCTATCAGGCTCATAATTTTGGTCTTAAAATGTTTATATTGACCCGCGCTACGTGTCCATTTTGTTCCTAAATCAAGATGTCAATTAAACCTGTTGCTAAGCGCCCACACCCTGCTAAAACAGGCGCGAAGAGGCATTATACTCAACAGCCTCACTCCGGATTGGCTCTTTGGTTGCTATGATACTTGCGACCGGAATTCCAAATATAGAACTTGCCTCCAAATTCACTTCTATAACCGTTGGCCTCGATGAGCGTCATCTGACTGGAGCCAAACGCTATGGGTGACATCACACTTAGTCCACTTCTTCATACGGTCTACGCATTAATCGCACTTATCTTCATGGAGACAAGCATGTGACGCTCCCAGGCCAAGTTACAGTTCAGATCTGTGGTATTTCCAGCAATAATAACACCTGTAATTGAAGAAAGGCAAGATAGGTAACGTCATACTGTGGAACATTCAAAGATAGGCCATATTACCGTGGAAACAAGTGGTGAAGTCTCCATCTGTGCACCTTTTAATATTTACAAACCACAAAAGATACAATATTTGACAAAAAGTTTCCTTGCACTCGATGAAAACAACAAATCCGAAACAAAACTGCTTCTGATAGAGTGTGTTCAAAAATAGTCTTCAGAGGAGCTTGCTGTAGGTGTATGGCGGATTTTGAGTGACGCGTTCGATGATGGGATCTGCGAATCTGTGAGAAAACCCATCCAGAGAAATGACAAGCAGCTGCCCACTTGTGTTCTGCTTTTTCACTGAGAGACTGTAGACACGCTGGTACAGATCGGCCGCTGATAGAACACGTACTGTTTGTCTCAGTGAGAGGGGATGTGGTCTGGACTGGCTCAGATTAACAAGAACGCAGCAAGTGATTCCCCAGCAAAAAAAAAAAAAACAAACAACTTTTTGGCTTTTGGCTTTCGTTGTACTAACCTTAATGAACAAGTCTAGTGTCTTAAAAATGTAAAAAGTGGTTCAAAGTTATTCCTCTTTTACCTTATGCATTCCGAGTATCCTAATTACTCACCGTGATGAGTTTACAAGCACTTTTCACAACTTTCAGTGACCAGAGCATAGTTTGCTGTTTTTTTTCACGGTAAATTTAACAACAACTAGCATGCTAACTGCTCTCTTCCTGATAATAAGACAATAAAATGCTTCGTACTTGGAGGCAGTACACGGCTCACTTATTTTGACCTTAAGAGCTTCTTATAAAATATATCTTCACTGGGACATGTTTGCTCAAATACATGGGAGAAAATCAGGTACTGGGCCTTTAAGACTAAGGTAAAGTTACATTTTCAGTAATAAAAACAAAAAGCCTAAACTGCTTGTTACGGTAAAATGCCGCTCGAATCCCGCTCTCGACATAAACATTATTGGTTGAGCCGTCAGATCTGCTGACACACAGGTTAGAGGTGCGAGTCCAGCTCCCACAGATGAATGCTGTCGTTATGTCTTTGGGCAAGACGCTTAACTCACCTCGCCCCCAGTGTCTGCGTACACTGGTGTCTGAATGTGTGTGTGAATGGGTGAGTGGTTTCTTAATGTAAAACGCTCTGAGCGCCTTGAAGGTGACCATTGATGAGGAAGGGTCTCTCAGCTCAGCAGTTTTAAACAGGAAGTCAATGGACCTGTTTCTATTATTACTGTTTTAGATCAATATAGCGGTTCACAGTGAACAAAATGTAAAATAATCTACATATGTACATGCTAACCACCCCCTCCTCCCTCCCCCAAAGCATAGCATGTCTTCTTTAAGCACTTAACTCTACATCAATGAGGCAAAACCACAAGGATGAAATTCAGACTAAACTCTGATCAATAATTCAAATACTAACTGATGCAGCATCAAAAGAACATCCTGGCTTTACAATTTGAAAGTCAATGAACTCTGCGCACCACCAGCGGGACCCCTGTTCATAGTCTGTAAACAAATGAAGTAGTTCTGAAGGATGGGGCGAGCCCAAATGCCTGGCTTTGATTGCTTTTGTCATATTACAAGTGGAGTGTGACAGTTACCTGAATCCACTCCTCCCTCCAGACCCCTTCTTCCCCCTCTTCCCCCTCTTCCCCCTCTCCTCACACCTCCACAGCCCAAAACAGATGCCAAGGACCCAGGCAGCAGCGCCCGTGTTTTGGTTGGCACGTCTGGCTCTCAAGAAAATCAAGAAAACAACCCCAGGAGGTCCGTGTACAGCCGTAAACGTCAGAAAGGGACAGATTTCATACACTGGCTGCCTGGTGTGGGCTGCAAAGGGAATGTGGAGATGCGGTTTTGAAGCCAGACCTCCACAGCTAATGTTTAATGAGGCTTGGAGGGGTTTGATGATGGTCACAGAACTGTAAACCATACGTGTAGTTATAATTATCTTTGATTGCTAACATTCAATTTTCATTTCATATCTTATAAAAAGTCTTATTAAAAGGCATAACTTAATGGTTGAAAAACTGGGCCAAATTTAGATATCCAGAAGCGACAGATTGGTTGGTTAGCCCTTCTTCCTCTTAGCTGGAAGGTTGAGGGTTCAAATCTTTCATTCCCTCCAACCCATGGCTCAAGGTCTTCTTTCCATTGTCCAAAGATATGCAGTGTATAGGTGAACTGGTTATGTTAAAGGTGCACTGTGTAACTGGTGGAGGTTCTGTCTGGAATATTCCAAAGTATGTTTTTAACACATCTATGGAGGCAAATTGGTGATGCCACCAGATCAAGTTACAGGTCAGATCTGTGGAGAGGATGGGTGCACAGATGGTAAGAATGTAGGTTTTTATTTTAAGAATTTTTCAGCAACAAAAAACAACTGAACAATTGGAAAAAAAAAAACAAATAAAAAAACAAGATAGATAGCTACAATGCCATACTGTAGAACATTCCAGACAAAGCTGTAAAATCTTACAGCAAACTACCCATGAAAAAGTATTGTGAGAGCAGAATTATTCTGCAAAATGGACTTTTCAGAGCTTTCAACCGTATTGTACTTGCTTCCTCCTCATTTACCCTCTCGATGTTGTATTTGGAGTGATTCGTGCGTTTTTGGGCCATCTTTAATCGCTTATTTTCAAGACGCCATATTGTCAATCAAGCCCCGTTTTCACCGCCACCGGCATACGCCCACTGATCTCCACTTACTTTGTTCTGCAATTCAGTTTTCTTAATCGGTGATTTGCGTAGGATTTGGCAGCGTTGTGTATTCATTTTGGTCACAAATGAAAAAAAAAAATCCACTACTCGCTGGTGTGATCTGCAGCTGTCTGTCGGAGGAGCCGACAGCACACGGCTTTTTGTTGTGATGACATTTACAGCTCGCGTTTTAGATGAATATTGCAATTTAAAATGTGAAAATTATAACATAATGATCCATGGTTGTCATAACTAAATAGCAAACACAAGCACAATAGGTCTTCTTAAAGAATAACAATGTTTTATCATTATTAATTTTCACTTTGTACATCAGAAAGACTCTAGATTAGAATGCACAGAGTATTTAAGTTTGAATATCTAAGCCGTATAATGTGACATTGAAACATCAGCAAATGCAATAGGAACACTACACGGTTGAATACATTTCTTAGCAGTAGCCAACAAGAGAATACGAGCATTGCCAAACTCCCATAATGCATTGCATCATGTTGCCTTGAAAGTTTGCATTGTCAACTTTCCTCTTCCATTTTTTAGCACTGCGCGGCGGCCTCTCCCTCACCCTTTGCCTGAACTGAATTATATTTTTGTATTAGCCACGAATAGCGCGCGTAGTAAAACAACCCAAACTCTTTATATAACACATGGGGAAGATTTGAGTCCAGAATATGATTGCGTTTGTCTCATAACACTTTGTAAACAGCGAGCGGGTCCGGCTCAACCTTGGAACAGATACAAAAAAATCTGCGGTAATTACAGAGTAGCGCTATTGCTTTTAAAACAGCTTGTTATCTTCCCTCTCCCCAGCCGACTCAAAGTGGCATTTATTTGGCCTTTAAACAATAGTAACTCGTATTATCTATGACAGGAGGAGAGGAGGCACTCAAGTGAACTAGCATTTATCCTGAAGTGGTTTAAGTGCCGTGAGTTTAACTTGGGGTCAGGAGAAGTATGGCACCTCATTATGGGTGAATTTGTATTGAATCCGTTAAGAGCGGTGTCAGAAAGAATAATATTTCCCATCCTCTTGACATTTATATGAAAATGCAAAAAAAAAAAGAAGAAGAAAAAATGATTATGACAATGAAAAGGGGAGCGCCATCTGTAGTTGGAGCGATTATGAGGCGTTATGTACTTTAATTTTGAACAGACGCGCTTCAGGGGACACTGTTGTGGGGGTGAGAAAGGAAATGAAAGGCAGAATAAAAGTTAGATGTTGTGAGGGGATCAAACTGTTTTCAAAGGAGATTCGTACACATGAACAAGAGGCTATTGTCAAGAAAGAAATTACTATTGCTTTTTTATGTTTTACTTTTTGTATTCGGCGCATTCAAAGTATTTTTCCTGGAAAGTTTCATTATTTTGAACTCGAACCAAACTTTTCAACAACACGGGTTAGAACTTTTCTTGTGAACTTTTCTGAAGTGATGGGACGCCATCTGCTTGTCTCCACAGAGGTGTTGCTGTTTTGACTAGAATGTTCCATAGTATAGCATTAAACTTATCGCAAAAGAAAAGGTTTTTGCCCAAAGTTTTGTCGAGTTGACAGATTTTATTTTTCTTTTGCGATGGATCAGACCTGGATGACTGAGGGATTACACAGACATTAACCTTATCTTTATTCACGGAGAGAAGCAGGTGGCGCCCGGCCAAGTTACAGGTCAGATCTGTGGAGAGGCGACCTTGCTCACTGCAAGGGTTCAGTATATTGAGCGCGTTTGCAGTTCTTGTGAAGTGAGTAGCTCGAGTTGGGCTTATTTATTTATTTATTTATTGACAAAGTTTGAGCCAAAGTATAGAATGGACTAGTGTTTTTTGGTCTTATTATTTGTGATGATGATGAGACATGACTCAGATCATGTTTAGTGACATAACTTAACTTAAAAAAAAAATAAAATAAAAAAAATGAAACTAATACCATCTTGTAAATGCTTTTTGGCTTTCCATTGCTTATTTAATGCTTTATTTAACCTTCATATGACCCAGATAGGAGACAGACAGTAAATCATTGTTCTTGACATTTGGATCATACATTTCAAATGCTCTGTTCAAGAACTCTTCAGCTGTCTGAATGATTCAGTCTTACAAGGTTCTGTGCCTTCAGAATATGTGACTTGTGCTTTTCTTTTCCATCTTGTGTGTATTGATACATCCTCACCTGACACAAATAGCAGAGGTAAACACAGCAGAGGTCCTTGTGGAATCTGCTAGACATTCAGTTTTAGTATTAATGTATAGGTCATTATTTAAAGGTCCTCTGTGTAACTTTTCTGGTGGATGGTCTACCACCTGCTCATCTCCACAGAGATTATTGAAGGTCCTATATTACACAAAGTTGACTCCTGTGAGGTTTAAGCCATGTTATAATGTTGTTACCTTGTCAAAACCATACCTGGAGTTGTGTTTGGTTCATTCACACATGATTGAGTAATCCTTTATTATTAATCTGTTTACATCTCCAAAACTCAAAATGCTCTGTTCCACCTCGTGATGTCATGAAGCTAACAACCACCTTTTTCCTTTAGTTCAGTAGAGATTGGCAATTCCAGGTCTTAAATCATCCAAATGACTCTAATGAAGGTGTATGGAGTTTAAAACACAGTGGAGCACTTCCTGTATTACCACATGACATCACAAGGTGGAGCAGAGTGTTTTCTGTTTGAGAGAAGAACATGTGTGAATAAAACAAAACACTTCAGATATGTTTTTGATTAGGAAACATAACATAGTCCATTATTTAGTCAGATTTGCCATAGGAAACCAGTTGCTGATGATTTGGACGGTTGTTATTCCAGTTATCCATAATTTCATTTCTCCTTTTCAATATGAGATTAAAACTGGCAACCCTTTAGTAAGTGGATGAACGCTCAACCCACTAAGCCACTCAATTGTTTTGTTTTAAACTTGAAAAAGAGTTCAGTCCAACTTATACGCGAAACTTTTATTCCACTTTGTAAAATCTGACCTTCACCAGCAATGCATTTCTGTCTATTACTTTAAATTCTCTTCCCGGGACCCAAGAGGCACATTTGGGATCATTATACATAAAATGTCTCCTCGGTCTAGTTCAGTGCACAGGTTACAACTATGGCCATTACCTTTTGTGACATTGTGAGCGCATAGAAACAGATAACTGCCAATATATAGGCCTGTTCCAGCTTTAGATTTACTCACAGTTTGTTGTGCGAAGCTCCCGAGACAATGCACTCGGAGGAAATATGGATAGCGATAAAAGACAAAAGACAATATGAGAATTTAATCAGCGGCGTGCCACGAGGGACGCTCCCAACCGGCTTTGTTTCCTTACACAAAAACAGGAGGTGAAGGGATGTTTGTGCACATAGGGATCTGAGCGGAGAGGTGTAAAACGCTAAATCTTTTTTTCCAGAGGGTACGTGCCTCTTGGCTAACTACAGGTCGGGATTTAGGTAGAAAAATATCCCTGCGAAGTCTTCCTGAGGCGGTTACTTTTACCGTTGTCGTGGATACGGCTGTGAAAAGGCAGGAGACCACTGTACTAGATAGTGTTTTATGTGTTCATCTTTTACAGCTGCAATATGGTGACCGCGATTGCCTTTTTGTGACCCTCCGCAGTGGTTTTCAATCTGTGGTATGCGAACGCTGGTACTCAGGAATATAAAAAGAGTTTTGCTGACAATTGTCGCTGCTTAATATACGTTTGTGTTATATTTAAAGGTGTTCTATGTAACGTTTCTGGTGGAGGGTGCGCCACCTGCTTGTCTCCATGGAGATATTGCTTTGCTTCGCTTTGTATGTCCAGCAGTATGGCATATATAGATATAGATATAGATAGTATTGTGTTTTTATTCGGTAAAAACACCTTGAAAAATGCTTGCTGTGAGCTGGTCCACCTCTCCACAGATCTGACTTGTAACCTGACCTGCTCGTCTCCACATAGGGATTGCTAAATTTAATGCCATACTGTGGAATATTCTCAGCAAACAATGGTAAATGGTCACATTTTTATATAGCGCTTTTCCACCTTCAAGGCTCTCAAAGCGCTTTACATTGAGGAACGACTCACCCATTCACACAACAGTGTACGTAGACGCGGGGGGGAGTTGGGTTAAGTGTCTTGCCCAAGGACACAACAACAGCGTTCATCTGTGGGAGCTGGAATCGCACCGCCAACCTGTGGGTCAATGGATCTGACCGCTCAGCCAATAATGTTTACTTCGAGAGCAGGATTTGAAACAACAACCTTCATCAGATGGTCAAATGCTCTGAGTTTTTAGTCCTCAAAGACACCTCCGCCTCTCCACAGATCTAACCAGTGACTTGGCCTGATTGTTCCACCTGCTTTTCTCCATAGAAATTCATAGGTTTAATGCCATAATAATATTGTTGCCATTCTGGAAAACAATATTATCTCCATGGAGACAATCAGGTGGCGCACCCTCCACCAGAAAAGTTCCATACTACACCTTTAAGTTTAGTTTATTATTGAACTGAAATAATAAAAATGCGTTTGTACCCTCACTGTGTTTGTTTGGCTTTTTGAACGATGATATATTGTTTTCTTTGTTGGCACCAAGGACACCGAACAATGAAGTAATTAAAAACATCGCAACAGAGATAAAACATTTCATTTAGTGTGAAACCAGCGATAAATCTGTCAAAACAACTGCATATTGTTGTTGTTTTAGGAACAAAGGGAGGGCAGTGTAGAGCGCTTCCTGGTGTAGAATATGTTACCAACCATTTGAAGCCCAGATACCCAGTCCCATAGAATACTGAACGGCTCAAACTATCGTCAAAGTACTAAAACTTCTACAAAAACAGTTACGGGCGATATAAGGTACTTTTTGTAGTACCTCGTGGTCTTAAACTACTTCTGCCATTGATCAAGTCCTTTTAGAACCAGTCAGAGAAGTTTCAGTTTGACTTTTTATGTGATTTTCGTTCAAATGAGTAGCTAGTTTTGCGCGTGATTGTTCATATATTTACTTAAGCGTTTAATTCCTCTTCTTTTTGTCCCTTACAGGCTACGGTATCGGGCTGCCCCAAGGCTCCCCGCTCACCCGCAACGTGTCCGAGTTCGTGAGCCGCTACAAGTCGGACGGCTTCATGGACATGCTCCACGACAAATGGTATAAGGTCGTGCCCTGTGGGAAGAGAGTGTTCGCCGTAACGGAGGTAAGACTAAAGAGAGAGAAAGAGAAGGAGGGAAAGAAAGAGGGAGAGGGAGAAAGAGAGGGAGGGATATTTTATTTTTTATTTATTATTTATTTTTCAACTGATCTTTATTGTGTCTGTCAAGGAGAGAGGGAGAGAGAAAGGGGGGCAGAGTAAGTGGGGGAAAGAGAGAAAATAGGGGAGAGAAAAAAGAAAGGAGGAGAAAGAAAGAGGGGGCAAAAAAGAGACAAAGAGAGAGAGAGAAAGGGCAAGAAAGAGAAGGGCAAGGGGGAGAAAATTGTATATGTTTAACAGATCTTTATGGTGTCTGTAAAAAGGAGAAGGAGAAAAAAAGAGAAAGAAAGAGAGGTGGAAAGAGAAAAAGAAGGAGAAAAAGAAAGGGGGGAAAGAGAGATTTTATTTTTTAACAGCTCTTTATTGTGTCTGTAAAGAGAGAGAGAGATAGAGAAAGGGAGAGAGGAAATGGGAGAAAGAGAGAAAAAGAGGGAGAGAAAAAAGAAAGAAGGAGGAGGAGAAAGAAAGAGAGGGCGAGAGAGAGTAAGAGAGAGAGAGAAATAGAAAAAGAGAGAAAGAGAAGGAAAGAAAAAAGGAGAGAAAGAAATTGAGGAGGAGAGGGAGAGATTTTTATATTTTTAACAGATCTTTATGCTGTCTGTAAAAGAGAGGGAGAGAGAGAAAAAGAAAGAGGGGGAGAGAAAGAGAAGGAGAGAAAGGAGTGAAAGAAAGTGAGGGGCAGAGAGATTTTGATATTGTTGTCTATAAAAAAGAGAGGGAGAGAGAGTAAGAAAGAGGAGGAGAGACAGAAAGAAAGAAAAAAGAAAGGAGGAAAAAGAAAGAGAGGGTGAGAGAGAAAAAGAGAGAAACAGAAAAAGAGAGCGTGAAGGATAGAAAGAAAGGGAGGGAGGGAGAGAGGTTTTTATTTTTAACAGCTCCTGATTGTCTGTCAAAAGAGAGAGAGGGAGAAGGAGAAAGATAGACAGAGAGAGAAAGTGACAGAGAGAGAGAAAGAAAGGGAGAGAAGGAGAGAAAAAAGAGATTCAAAGAGAAAGAGAGGGAAAG
>KN483364.1:0-15328 GCA_000787095.1 Periophthalmodon schlosseri | reverse complement strand
GGGAAAGAGAGAGAAAGCAAAGGGAGAGAGAGAGAGAAAGAAAGAAAGAAAGAAAAGAGGAAGAAAGAACAATAGAGAAGGAGAGAAAGAGACTCAAACAGAAAGAGAGAGGGGGAAAGAAAAGTGGAGAGATTAAGAGAGAGATAGGCAGATAAAAGAGAGAGAAAGAGAGAGCGCGTGTTTACCTTTGTTGCTGTGCTGTTTGGACGTGCATTGTGTGCCAATTAGAGCCGTGGCATGTCCCTAAATGAGTGTCTACCTCAGGGACATTGGCTGAATTGCTGCCCCCCTCTCACCCCACCCTCCACACACACACACACACACACACACACACGCACGCACACACGCACACACACACACAGGTGACCAGACAGACGAGCCCTCCAGTATCGCGCCGCTCTGGGTCTATTTGCAGACCCTACGCAGAGATACAGACACTTAGAGCAGAGTGGAGAAGACTCTTATTTGTGCCGGAGCAAAGTACTCACCGTTCTCGGGCCTCTTCCTGTTTGCACCTCTTTAGAAAAGTTGAAGTCTCAGGATGGCATCATGTTTTCTCCCTCTCTCTTATTTGTGCTATACAAGTCTGTGTGCCGACCTCTTCAGAATCACACTCAAACTCCATTTACTTCAAATACACGTTGATCTGGAGTGTCTGGACTCAATAGCGACGGTGCACTTTGAGACAGTGGGGTAGGTACTTTCTGTCATAAAAGTTGATCACATGGGGGTTAGTGTTAAAGTACTATCTTCCAATCTGATCCGGTTTTTGGATGTATAGCGCAGCTCAGTATCTTGATTTATTTTAGGCGGAGTTTCATTAGCAAGGTAAATATCTCGCTAAATGAAGCTAAGAAATATAGATGTTCAAGAGGGGGTATTATGCAAAATCATCTTTTTGAAGCTTTCCACCATGTTATAATGTTGTTCCCTCATCAAAAACATGCTTGCAGTGGTTTTAGATGTCATCCATGTATGTTTGAGTAATCTAGCGATCTCTCCTAGGCACTGTTCAAACCCTCCTTACGGTTAGCAGTACGGCCCTATCATGGAAGTGTAATCAAATCTGGAAAGTGAACACAAGATGGCGTCGTATTGTTTTCAACGGCCTGTGCTCATTGGCGCATGGGCCTAAAAATAATTTTCTGTTGCGACTTACTTCCACCACGTGATCAGTTCTGACCAATCTGAGCTGTGGCTGCTAGAGCGGCGCTAGCGTGGACTCAGAGAGGGGCTAGGCTAAACTTTACAAGGATAACTTTTTGGCACTTTGAAAATAGAGAAGAATCCATACAAGATCCCACCTTTGTAAAAGCTGTGGATGCAGCTGAACACGGGCAGTTTGAATTCCCAAAAAATGCACTGTGCTTTATGGGAGAATTCTTTTTGGACCGGAGCTCCCGGGATCTGCAGTACCTATGGAGTGGCCACTAGTCGATCTCTGAGACAGAGAGGGAACGTCGTACCCAGTTCTATTTATCGATCCATGGACCCTATCCACTTAGCACGGAGAGCAAAGGGAGGGGGGACTCAGAGCGTCAAAAACGAAAACTGAAACTTTCTTTGGCGAATACAGCATTTTCAGAACAATAAAAGTCAACATGGTGATTTAAATATGTTATGCAGTTAATAATACTCCCTCTTTAACTATCATATAGTAAGACAAGAATGTAACATGTGGAACCCCAAACCTTTCTGTTGCGAGGCGGGACGCTTAACCGCTACCGCACAGTAAAACCTGTTGACAAAAGGGCAATTTGGAGTGACCAGTTCTTGTACCACTGTGGGGGATACTTGAGTTTACGTTGCCACATAAAACTGCCTCCATCCAGGGATTTGCATCGTTATGTGTCGTTTTGTTGCCAGATACTATCCACTTTATTTAGTCGGGCTTAGAGTTGACACAATAACCTCTTTAGCTAAGGGAGGACTTAAACAAGGCAACACGCTAGATAGTTTTTACTTTAGTATCAAGATTTAGCTTACAACAACCCTGCTGAGAGCCAAGGGGGCTAACCACTCTGCCACCACAACACTATAGTAAAAGCAATTACACAGCGGTGGCTCCTTCTGAGAAAATGACAACCTTAAGTTCAGCCTGCAGGACGGGTTGGAGGCACGGTGTAATAGCGGGATTGTGGTACTGCCCTCTGGATTGGGAGCAACACGGGGTCACTCTTGTCACTGATGAATTTGTCGAGTCAGCATGAGGCTAATTGCCATTTGCGGCGACGTTGGAATGAAACGGGACGGTGGAAGCGATATTTTAGTACAGGGGACGGGCGCGAGCTTTTTCACCGCTGCCCTGAGAGGAGGAGAGCCTTACAGACAGACGCTGTGTCAGAGATGTGCAAATGGGAACAAACTCATCTTCAATTAAACATTATGTCCTGTCCCCGGCCTCCTCTTCTTCCTCCTCCTCCTCCTCCTCCTCCTTCTCTCTCTGCTTCTGCTCTGATTTAAGCCCTGCACTCCCAGACCACTCATGCCTCTTACATTATTAGACTGTACATTTGCGGCGCAGTGAAAAAAGACACAGGATGTTCTTAAGTAAAAGTACTGATTTGTTAAAATAGCAATGATATGTGAAAAGATTGCACTGGTAAAATGGTTAGTGCAAGAAGATAGACTGCATTGGTGGGTTTCAATAAAGGTGCACTAAGTAACTTTTCTATTGTGGGCCCTCTACCTGCTTGTTTCCATGGAGACGTTATTGCTTTGCCCGGAATGTTCCACAGTTTAACATTAAAGGGCACATATTGCGTTGTTTTCTGATCTATGTTATAATGTTGTTTCCTCGTCACAAACACACCTGGAGTTGTGTTTTGTTTCATTCACACATGTTTAACGCACAAACCCTGCATATTTAGGCTGTGTTCTTCTCTCAGACTGAAAACACTCTATTCCACCTTGTGATGTCATGTGTAATACAGGAAGTGCTCCACTGTTTTTGTTTTTTTTGTTTTTTTAACTCTATACACCTTCACTAGAATCATTTGGATAATTTCAGCCCTACTAAACTAAGGGTAAAATGTAGCTTTTACCTTGAAAACTACCACTACATGACATCACAAGGTGGAACAGAGCGTTTTGAGCTTTGGAGATGTAGACAGACTAATAATAAAGGGTGACTCAAACATGTGTGAATGAAACAAAACACAACTTCAGGTATATTTTCGATGAGATAACAACATTATTACATGCATAAAACCTCACAAGACTCAATTTTGCATGATATAGGTCCTATAATAATAAGTATTTTTATAGCTACAAAAAAAACATGCATTCTTACTGTAAGTGTCGAGCCTCTCTACAGACCTGACAAGTAACTTGGTCTGGGGGCGGCATCTGCTCGTCTCTATGAAGATAGATAACCAGGGAAAGCAATCTCCATGGAGACAAGCTGGTGGCGGGCCCTTCACCAGAAGTTACATGGTGCTCCTTTAACACAGATGGGATCAGCTAAAATGTGTTTTGTTATAATGCACATTTTTGTTGTCTTGGATTTAGTCTAATAAAATTGATCAGGTTCAACATTTGTGAATATATGTTTTAAATATTTCTACAGTTTAATCAAAAGGAAAATCTGGCTTTAACCCCCCATCTGGGAGTATGATATTATCACATTATAGCATCTGAAAACCACCAATATAACCTAACTGCATGTGCGTAACTATTTGGAAAGCCCTATTTCGCAATTAAACCAAATAACTGTCTAGATTTCAGATGTGGCATAAACAACAAAATTAGTAACATGGCCAAACTTTAGCATATTGATGTGTATTTTGTATGTTTTTGTAGATCAGAAGACAACATCATAACACTTACATTGTTTTTTACAGGCTCAAAGTCTCTGAAAGCTCAACACTGTCGTCATTATTATTCATTCACTCCATACTCGGAGGTAAACTAATCCTATAGCCACAGCTGCCCTGGAGTAGACTGACTGCCAATCTGTGCCATCGACCCCTACGACCACCACCAATCTCTCTCACACACACACACACACACACACCACCATCACCACCGCTGTCAACCCAGAAACAGAATAGAAAATAGAACAATAGAAGGAACAAAATAACATTTTAAAGCTGCAAGTTGGTCTCCACCTCTTTATTTATGGTCTGTGGGCTCACACTAAAGACCAGCAGCTGAATACAAACTGCAGATTGTCTTTCCTAACTGGTAATTATGTAAATACAATCTCATCCGTCTCTGCGTTTCCCAGTCTATCGGCCCCAGTCGCAACTAATCACTGTCACCCCTCCGCACCTCCTCCTCGTCTCTCCTCTCTCCACTCACTCCTATCATTCTATATGTTTCACCATGTTACGTTGGGGCCACCCGTTGACAATCAAAACCACACAATGTAGTACTGATTGCTGTATTTATAGAACTGGCATAGGTGTATACATTTACGTCAGATATCCTTTGAAATGTACTGATCCCATAATGCTGTCAATCTAGAAGAAAACTGTCTCGGATAATGGGGAATTGAACAGATCCTTGGTCGATCCATTGACTGATTGGATCTGATACGTTCATTGATGAGCATCAGCGTGTCGTGTTTTATCAAGTCCAATATTTGCTCTGTTGTCTTCATGCTTTGTAAAATGTATTTTAAAGGACCCATATTACGCTGTTCTGTGATCTATGTTATAATGTTTCCTCATCACAAACACACCTGGAGTTGTGTTTCGTTTCATTCACACGTTTAACACACAAACCCTGCATATTTAGGCTGAGTTGTTCTCTCAAACGGAAAGCACTGTGTTCCACCTTGTGATGTCATGTGATAATACAGGAAGTGCTCTATTGTGTTTTTCAACCTCATACACCTTCATTAGAAAAAATTTGGATGGTTTCAGCCCTAGAATTGTCAGGAAGTGCTCTATTGTGTTTTTAAACCTCACACACCTTCATTAGAAAAATTTGGATGGTTTCAGCTCTAGAATTGCCAATCTCTACTGAACTAAAGGTAAAAGGAGCTGTTAATTTGAAAACTACCACTACATGACATCACAAGGTGGAACTTAGCATTTTGAGCTTTGGAGATACAGACAGACTAATAATAAGAGTTACTCCAAATTTTGAGCTTTGGAGATACAGACAGACTAATAATAAAGAGTTACTCCAACATGTGTGAATGAAACAAAACACAGCTCCAGGTCTGTTTTTTGGTCAATTTTGCGTAATATAGGACCTTTAAGAGTAATGTTGATTTTGTTTAAGGAATAGAAATAATTTTACCTTCAGCACAGGATTCTGTTGATATCAGATAGAAAGGCTGAAAATCAGATACTAATCAATACTAAAACTAGTATCACACTAGCATCAAAACTACACTCATAATAAGACAGTACAAGGAAAGTGCAGTAGAGGCGACAGTAGCTCAGGTGAATCATAAATAAACATCATTGGTAGAACGGTCAGATCCACTTACCCACCTGTTGGCAGCGCGATTCCCGCTCCCACAGATAAATGCTGTCGTGGTGTCCTCGGGCAAGACACTTAACCCACCTCGCCCCCAGTGTCTGCGCATACTGGCACTGTTGTATGAATGTGTGCGTGAATGGGTGAGTGGTTCCTTGACGTAAAGCGCTTCGAGTGCCTTGAAGGTGGAAAAGCGCTGTATAAAACTATGATCATTTATTATGTACAAAGAGTGTTTTTTATTATCATTGTGGCATAAAAAATCAACACTGAGTTTTACGCCCATTCTTTAGTATTGACATAGCACTGGGAAAACACTGTTAACACTGGAGCAGGATAAACTGAAGTATCCCAAGAGTTGTAAGAAGAGACATGAGACTGGAGGACTAACACAGGAGACGTTCATTTACCATCAGAGACCCAGAACGAAGAGACGTGACCCTTCAGGACTTTGCCATAATATTGTCCATTCAATTCTGGCTATGCTTCTGTTGTAGGGAGTATTATACCTCTGATGACGTAGGCCAAGATTACAAGAAGTGAGCAGGCAGTATCTTGGCACTACAATGCAATTCCTCTATCAAACATTACCTGGTAACATTATGTAAAAGCAAACGTAACAGGGCTTGACACGTTTAATAATGTTCTTCGATTATTTTGTGACTAGAAAATCGCAATTATCAATAAACGCAATCATTTTGACATCTCTTACTGCTGTTACCAACCCCTGCCCCTGTCTCTGCCACCAGACTCTGCAGATGGGGATCCAGCACTTCTCGGGCCTCTTCGTGCTTCTGTGTATGGGCGTGGGCGGAGCCTTGTTGACCTTGGCCGGAGAGCACACCTTTTATCACCTGATCCTCCCCCGTCTGCGCAGGGCCAACACACTGCAGTACTGGCTACACACCAGCCAGGTGAGATACAAACAGGAACAAGAATACACCAGGGAGCTAGTATTAACGACTGCAATCTGTCCAAACGCATGTGCACACGGACTCGCACTAGGGCATGCTGGGAGACAGAGGTGTGGAGCTGAGGATGGAGGGTTTAGCTGTGGGTAGACTACGCCCTCTACTGGGGTAAATGTGTTACTACGAGTCCAGATGAGTCAATTCTAGAGAAGTGTTTGGAATGATGGCGTAATTATGTGCTTTTGAGAGAAGAGTGATGTAAAGAGGTCAGTGTAAAGAGATGGAAATAGAAACTGCTCAATTCCGATGATTTACTAATAACAAAATGCAAATCGAATAAAAGCTTCTTCCTGTAATTTTTCTTTTACAAAATAGTTTCTACAATTGGGTATTAAAAATGTAAGTTAATTTACCGATTTAAAATGTACTGTCTTAATTAAATTGTAAAAGGGAATATAATGAGGCAATGTATCAGTTCAATAATGGCTTTCAACTTCCAGTTATAGGCGACATTTTGAGGACACATTAAAAAGATGTAATATTCAGTTTTGAGTTGTTAATCATTATGGCAACTGAGCTCATTTTTCATCACTCCGAAACACATGGAGTGTTTAAAGTAGTGTAGCTTTGACTGTGAACAAAGTTTTGTGCAAACTTTGCACATTATCAAAAGACTCTATACTACGATAGACTGCATAATAACCAGTGATGGAAGAAGTACTCAATTTTGTTATTTAAGTAAAAGTACAGATACTGGAGCAAAAAATACTCAACTAAAAGTAAAAGTATCACATGAAAAAATCTACTTAAGTAAAAGTATTGAAAGTACCCCTTTAAAGGTACGTTACTTTAAATACTTAAGTAAAAGTATTAAAAGTACCCCTTTAAAAAATGTACTTTACTTTAAAATGTAAAAGTATTTTTCACAGATTTTGAGATCTAATAAAGCTTCAAATGTAGTGATTTTGATAAAGATTTGTGCTGAATTTTGTTCCACAAAAACAATTAAATTGATCATTTTTTTTCTAGCTTTTTTCATTTGTATATTTTTCTTTGCTCAAATTATGAGCGTGATAAAAATAAACCCTCAGCCTTTTCAGCAGGTCTCAGACAATAAAAAAAAAGTACTTCCACTTCCAGTTCCAAAATGTAGTGGAGTAGAAAGTACAGAGACCTGCTCTCAAATGTAGTGAAGAAAAAGTAAAAAGTATCCACTTTAAAATGTACTTAAGTAAAGTACAGATACCTAAAAATTGTACTTAAGTATAGTACTTTACTACTTTTACTTTGTTACATTCCACCACTGATTAGTACCACAACATTTTGACCATGGTAATATCAATAAACACATTTTACAAAGCCTGTCTTTCTAATTTGAGTTTGTCTAGTAATAAAAAAGCAATAGTTTTATTTTAGGAGTCTGCAAGGACTTACTCTTCTTACCATGTGGTTTATGGCCTGGACAGTGTAGTTACCATCTGTCACTGGGTAAGTTGAGTTCAAACCTTTATAGACGATGTGGCCTAAAATGGGCTGAGGGCATCAATATTTCAGAGGGGGAAGCCAAAATGTCCAAACGTTGCTTATAACGTCAGCACTCTTGATTTACCATTAGTAATACTGTGTAAGGCCTTCTGCAACGCACATTAATAAACATGTGTGTGATTTACAATGACCAGGCTACATACTGTACATTATTAATGAGCAAAGACATCTGCGTATGTCAGAGTATTGTGCACAGGCCAAAAATAGATAATAGTGTGTAAACTGCGTACACATGTATCTCAGTTACTCTTAAGTCCAGCTACGCTCTAAATATAAGACAACAAAGCAGAAACTAATGTAAATGGGGCAACAGTAACTCAGATTGTTTGAGTGTCTGTCCACTGATGCGAAGGTTGGCGGTTTGAATCCCACTCTCGACGTAAGAACATCACTGGCAGAGCGGTCACATCCACTGACCCACAGGTTGGCGGTGCGATTCCCGCTCCCACAGATGAATATTGTCGTTGTGGCCTTGGGCGAGACACTTACCCCACCTCGCCCCCAGTGTCTGCGTACACTGGTCTGTGAATGTGTGCGTGAACGGGTGAATGGTTCCTTGACGTAAAGGGCTTTGAGTGTCTTGAAGGTGGAAAGGCGCTGTGACTGTTTACCGTTTACCCTGGTCCACGTTTAGGTCGTGAACACATTCTTTAAAGCAGGGGCCTATATAACTCTCTATCCAAACAAATGTGGAACCGTATCGTCGTTTTGTTTGGGATTGGCTTCACAAACTTACCATATTAATAGTTTTCCTTCCTTTTTCTTTTCACTTGACAACAATAACATATTTGGGGTTGAAACAGCAAAAAACGTAAAATCCTACATATAGATACGAGGTGCCGTGAACGCGACCCAGTTCTTGACTTTGATATTAGCTCATTAATATAGTACAATGCATTGACTTTCTTTATTTGAAATCTCATTAGACCCAATCTGTTCCCAAGAAGTTCTCTCCGAAGTTTTTGTGAAAAGTGCATTGATATAAATATTTCATGTGACACTTTAATTAATCTGGCCGATGGACAGCGGACAATTAGAGATCCCGCATTGGAATGTCATCTTTTATTCCCGCAGTATGAGACGGGTCGCCTTTGGCAGTATTTGAGTGAATATTGGAAGTGGAAATCAAGGCGGCTGACATTTTTCTTTGCACATCTCTCTCAAAGGACGGTAACTCTGATGCAGCGCGTAGGTTTCATCACAGGGAGGGCATCTGAGCAGCTCCCCCGTTCACCAGTTTGCCCTGTCTTCAGAAGATATACACATTTTAATAAAACACAACATTCCTCCAAACTGCATTCTGACAGCCTGTAGCATCCTCTGCAATTATTATACACTGCGACAGTAGCTCGGCTGGTAGAGTAGAATGTTTATCCACTGATCCGAAGGTCGGTGGTGCGATTCCAGCTCCCACAGATGAATGCTGTCATTGTGTCATCCTTGGGCAAGACACTTGACCCACGTACACTGGTGTAGAATATGTGTGTGAACGGGTGAGTAGTTCCTTGATGTTGAGCCCCTTGAAGGTGGAAAAAATTGTGACCATGACCATTCACCATTATTAAAAAATGACTATATACATGAAGTTAAATTGGCTGGAATTCAAAATATAAAATAAAATAGTTTTGACTAGTTTACTTTAGATTTATTATTATTGTTTGTCTATTCTTAGACTCGTACCTTGTCTGACTGGGATCAATATGTATTTTCCAATATTAAAAGATCTTTGTCTGGAGTATGAATATGTCCACGAGATGTTGTCTGTGTAATCCCTCAGTCGTCCAGGTATGATCCATAACAATTCAATTTTTTTCTTTTGCTACCCATGAGATGTTGTCGCTTTGCCTCAAATGTTCCACTGTACGTCATTAAACTATAGTTTTGCCATGGAGACAAGCAGGTAGCAGACCCCCAAACCAAAATGTTATATAGTGCGCTTTTCAACAAATTTAGCTTGAAATGAGAAAAAAATATATTGAAAAGCAGTTTGAAGTAGTTGATAATAGTTGATACCATGGACCACTTCGGGATGAAAGAGGTATCACACTGAAATCAAGTACGTATTAATATTCTAAATGAGATTTTAATGTTTTTAAGATATTCCGTTTATGCAGTTAAGTGAATCATTTAAAGCAGGTTTTGGGCAGTTTTTAACACAACAGAGTGGGATGGTTTCACTCACAAAGTCTAATTCTCCATCATTAGTTCAAAAGAGGTGACGAAGTTTCATAATTTCTTTTTTGCTTCCAGAAAATCCACCGGGCGCTGCACACCACATACGAGGATGTGGGGAAGGAGCTGACAGGCTTTGAGGAAAAGTGAGGAACATTTTTCAATTTGACATTCCTCTTTTGGGGCATTTTGAGAATTTGTTTTGCTCGTTTTACCTGCAGAAATGCCTTGTAACTGTTCTTCAAAGCAGTAACTACTAGCAACACAATGTAACTGTCTGACATTGAAAAAAGACTCATAAACTCTCGTCTAGACCATAATACTCCGAGCATGAAACCATTTTTCTGAGAGGAGCCATTAAAGGGGCATTTAGTTCCCAATAACAAATGAGTCAACTGTTCAGATTTATACTATACTAGAGAAATTTATCGAGCAAATATAAAGGGGTATCACCATTGTAATAAAGACTAAATGATTTTGAGTTGAGATCAAATGTTAATGATGTGACGAAGTCCGCCATCTTATTTAAAAGTGTAAAAAAGCCAGCCGCCGCATTCCATATAGGAAGTGCTCATTGGTGCGCTTCCAGCTCCATCGACTCCAATTCACTTTACATAAAAAAAACTGCCACCCCTCTCTCTGTAACTGCTGCAGTGAGCATCATCATTTTGGTCTTAAAATGTTCATATTAACCCTCTCTACACGATCCTCGTATTTTTATTTTGCTATTTTGTCAGTAAATCAAGATATGAGCATTAATAGCTGCCAAATCAGGTGTCTTCTTTCCCCAAGGTTGCGCCCTCTAGTGTTAGCAACAGATTTGATTGACAGTGTTGCTCAGTTCCTGCTCCCTGCTAATCCAGCAGTGCGAGCGGGAAAGGGCGTCACCTTCAACAGCCTCGCTCCAGATTGGCTCTTTGGTTGCTGTGATACTCGCGGTCGGAATTCCAAATGTGGAACTCGGCTCCAAATTCACCCCCATAACTGCTAACCCTGGTGCGCTCCATTTGACTGGAGCCGAACGCTGTGTGACGTCACACTGCCACTTTTTTATACAGACTGTTTTTTTTTTTAAGTCCTTAGCGATGCATTAGCCAAAACACAACTCTTGGGTTGGGGTTGGGAGATTCGCCTGAAATAGCAATTTGAATATTTGCAAGGATCAAATTGAAAAGGCTGTTACGTTATTATTATTACATTGTCCTATCCAATCATGTGTAAATCTGTAACCCTGTAATATAGACCTTTCTTAAACGCATGTTGATTCCAGCCTTAGTTTAGCAGTGACCACTGTAAATACTCCTGAATGTGTAAAAAAAAAAAAATTCTAAATAAAAGGCACTTGGTCTGGATATATTTTTAAAATTGTGCAGCCATAATACTGAAACTGTATCCACTAATCTTTTCATTATTTCTTCATCACACTAAATATGTCGTTCTTATCTTTCCTCCAGACCGTCATCTTGCATCTCAGAGAACTGCACCCTGCACAGGAAGCAGCACCAGGCCCCGCCCCCCTCGCCTCCGACATCGCTTCCTGCCTCGCTCACTGGGATCGACACGGGCGCCTCCTCCTCCCCGTCTCTAGACCACAAGGAGAAACGTGTGCACTTTGACCTGGAAACACTTCACAGCTACCGCCTCCGCACCCACACCGCCTCTGTCCGCGGTCGCCCGGGGATGGTGGGCCGACCCGGGTTGGGAATGGGTGGACTTGGCCTGGGAAGCTTAACCGGATTTGGATCTCCCAGTCACATTAGCCTCCATGCTAACGGGGGACCGCCATCTGCATTGGCGTCCTCCGGTTTGGTCCTGTCTCCGTTGGGAAGCAGGACAGGCCAGACCGGTCTATGGGAAGGGGAGCTCCAGGAATTGCAAGGGAAAATTGAAATTTATCGAACCCAATTACGGGAAGCTTTGGCCAGGAGAGCGGAAATCCAGAACAGCATTGAAAGAGAGAGGAGCGGGTTTGTACGACGCGATACAAGTTTGGAAAGACAGAGGATACAAACTATAAACACGGACAGGAGTAGCTCAGTCCAACCGAAAATTCCTGAACGGGATAGGACGAGCCAACTCCAAACTTTGAACAATCAGCAGCAGGTGGCAAGGGCTAACCAATCAGGAGCAAGTTTGGAAGGACGCAGCGGCCAATTAAATAACAGTTTGGACAGAGGGCGATCTAATGAGGTGCGCTCTGTGAATACCTTAACAGGGGAGAGGACTGTGCAATCGCGTACTTCCGCCAGTTTGGAGCGTAACCGTGGAAACCAACAGGGAATGGTCCAATCACGAAACACTTCTAGCCTGGACAGACAGAAGGCTAACCTGACACGAGCGCTCAACACCGTGGACAGGACGAACACAAACCCAGCCACTGTGAACCGGACCTGAGCAGAGGCAGGAGTGAGGAGAGCAGGGTGCGAGATGTGGGAAGCAGAAAACAGAAAAACCTCAAATTACATTAATTATAACAAACATTCTAATCAACTTTGCAATGTTATATTTACTGTGGGTTTTTGGGTGGGTCATGGGAATTCATTTAACTGTAAAAGCAAATGATATTAAGGTATTTTATGGTGCCCATCTGTGAGAATTACATCTTATTTGGCTATTGTGCCTCTCACACAGAAAACAATATACGCATTTGTCCATGTTTATGTTGTTTTTTGATCATTTACATTTGCCTTGGACAATTGGATCAAGATCAAGATTAGTTTCTAAAGGAAGGGTGTGTAGCCTGCACTCTTGCTGGTATAAAAAGTTCTACAATCACAACTGAACTTGGGTTGCCAGAGCCTAAATCTGCATGTGGAGGTCAAATATGAGTTGTTCTCAGTATAAGGACAGGCCGTGCCTCGTGTGAAAGCTCAGAACCTCCAGAGTTCACTCACTGAGCTGCAGAGGCTGCACTAGCACTGATTCATGATTGGCTGCAGGTGCTGGGGTTTAGGTAGTGACGATTCAGATCAGAGACAGGCCTTTTTTAGGTTTAAACTAACTGAATTTCAGCATTGAAACTGGCAAAACAAATGTGAGGGTCATTCTGCTGTCTGATTGGATAATTGGGGGAAATGTGGGCTAATAACCGGACACTTCTTATCACTTGATTTTAAAATATATTGTTACTTCACAAAAATCTACTCCTTTGCCACTAGAGGGTGCTGCATCTCTGCTTCCCACAGCTGAATAGGCACAGACAGGTATGTTTTTTAAGATCATTGAGGAAAACAAGGTTATGTATTTCTTTACAGACTGACTGAAGCTACCTTTGGCTGAATGAAGAGAATAGTACTTTTTGAATTTCTACACAAAGCAATGTGAGCATCTCATACAGGTCTAATACTGTATGTGGCTGGGATCCATGGATTTGTGTCAAACTGTGGTGTGCAGTGCCGTGTTCACATGGTGTCTACGAAGAACACATATTTTACTGAAAAAGAGCTTGTGGTACTGGAATATTTAAGCAAATACTTTTAAAAAGATTTATCCCTTATACAATTGTATCCACATATTATTAAAATTTATCATTATTATCATTCTCATGTTTTGAAATAAACATCTATTTACATATTTATATTGGCGTGTAAGATCTGTTCAAAAGGAAGGAGTAGATCTGTGAACAGTGGCAGAGTGGTTAGCCAGTGACAGGTGAATCATTTGCTCAGGTGCACTAACTTCCAGGTGGAGGGTCTGTCACCTGCTTTTCTTCATGGAGACGTTATCATTTTGCAGAGGATGCTCCACAGTATAGCATTTGCCTCCATGGAAACAAGCAGGTGGCGTCACCAGGCCAAGTTACTGGTCAAATCTGTGGGAAGGCTACTCCACGCACAGAAACGATGCATATTTTCAAGGTCTTTTTAATACTTTACAATAAAAACACCCGCAATGAAATAAATAGAATACTTTTAATATCATATTGTTCAGCGTTACAGGCTCAGCACGTGGAGGCAAGCAGGTGACCAACCCCCACCAGAAAGGTTCCATAGTCCATCTTTAAAGGGCCCATACTGCACTGTTTTCTTATCTATGCTATAATGTTGTTTCCTCATCACAAACAACCTGGAGTGAGTGAAACAAAACACAACTCCAGGTATGTTTTTGATGAGGTAACAACATTATAACATCATCAATTCTATGTGACATAGGACCTTTAAAAAATAAAAGGTTGTCTGGCTTGAGCTCAGCTAAAGCCCCTTGGTGCTGATATAGACTTTTTTTGCATCTCCCATGAAAAAAATGCATTCATAATTGAAGCAATGTGGTATTAATGCAAACATTTCTATTAATATTAATAACTGAGTGAATTGTTTATATATTCATACAGCCTGGAGGGTTTGAATATATGTTTGCACTATTGGCCTATAGACAGGGTAATTAACCAGTTAAGATCACAGCTACAATTCCTATACGAATTTCATGAGTATTATGAATGAGAATATCACTGTTTACTCTCGTAGTGTGATTCAACACAAGGCACCAAACTAACAAATAACAAACATTTTTATTTTCTGGAGAACTATATCAATATCTCCAAAAAAAAGTGCCAGAAATGAAATAATTATCAGTTTTACGCTCAGCCAAAACTCCGTCTCACCTACGCCGCCCCGGGCCATGCTCAGAGGCTGCTCTCCCTGTGCTTCACCTGAGGGCACACTGATTATGGAGCTGTTTAACCTGACTGCAATAACTCCTCTATACCACACGGGGGCACTCTAACCCGCTCTTCTCTATAGACTCAATTCATGCAGGGGATGACTTCATATCTGAATAATACATCTAAAAATAACCTCTTTTGACAGGTGTGGCATTATAAGAGGAAAATGAGACACTCCTATGTTTTTTACACTGTTAGTTTGTGAACAACATGGCGTCGCTGGTGACTGCCACACCTGCCTTGTATTGATCCTGGACCCACACTTGATTTTATACAAAACATAATTAGACATAAGCTAATATTGACTCTATTGTCTCGCTACTGAAATTAATTTCTAATGAAGATTGTTACACTATAAGAAAAGCCATCTTAAAATAGACACTGGGAGAATGCACATTTGAGCACATTTCAGAGTCAACACTGTGTGGGCTGCTGGCAAAATCTGAACCAATGTGTTGTGTATACTGTTTAAAGATTTCACTGCTTTTGTTCTGTTATTATGATGGAACCAGTATGTATGTTAGACTAATGGACAAGAAGGGCCGCCTGGATTTATACTGAAGATAATAAAAATAAAAATAAATAATAATGATGATAATAATAATAA
>KN483362.1:1554-13001 GCA_000787095.1 Periophthalmodon schlosseri | reverse complement strand
AACAGCAAATTCTACCATAAAATTCTGACTTGTCCTCCAGCTTAAACTATAGGGACACACACACATCCATCAAAATTTGGACTAAACTAAGACTAAACCAGGACGAAATCTGGACCAGAACAGGACCAAACCAATGTATTGGTCTAGCACTATGTATTAATGTGGCGAGTGAGTGACTGGAGGTTGGTGGTTGGAGAGACTGTTGGCTCAGATAGGCCCTTTATAGCTTGTCAAACTCATAATAACATTGCCACTCGAAACTGCATATTTTGAAAATGTTTATTTATTTGAAATGGAGCTTCTGAGTGTGACACTCTGCAATGTCAATTTGGAGTTTTTCAGATTTTCCTTTTTTCCCCCTCTTTTTTAAAGTGAACCTATGATGTAAAAATTGACTTTTTAGAGCTTTTAACTACGTTATATCTGTTTCCCTTCTCATTCACCCTCTTGAAGTTGTATGTAGTTGCATGTTGTGATTCATGCATGTTTGAGTAATCTTTATTCTCCTGTTTTCAAGACGTCATTGCCCCATTTTCACCACTACTGGTACACGCCCCCTGCTCTGTACTTACTTTGTTCTCCAATTTTATTTTCTTAATTAGTGATAGGAGTAGGATTTGGCAGAATTGCTTATTCATGTTGGTACAAATTAAAAGAAAATCCGCTACTCGCTAGTGCGGTCAGCAGCTGTCCATAGGAGGTGTCGATAACTGTGTGGCTCTTTGTTGTGATGACCGCAGTTTTCTAACGTGGATGTCAGCGGACTTGTTTCTTTAATTAAGTTGTTTTAGATCAATATTTTCTGGTTATAACATAATGATCCAGGTTATAACATAATGATCCAGGTGTCATAGATTATAACTATGCAGCAGACATAAGCACAATAGGTCTTCTTTAAAGGATTATTCATCAATTGAATTTGTGTTTTTTTGTTGAGCTGACTAAATATAATAGCAGGTGAAAATCTATAAAATCAATAGAAACACTAACTCTGGTTCCACTCTGAGCGGCGGACATCAGTACATAGTAGAAAGTGCCTGTGGGTACTGCTTCTAGATGACTCATTTATCGCACAAACTCCAGCACAAAGCCACATCCCTCCATGAGCTCGCAGCATGGAGCGGTTTGTTTCTGTTTCAGCACCATGGAGAGCACACAGACCAGCTCACAGGGGGACCAAAGCACTCACCCAGAGACAGACAGAGAGAGAGAGAGATTTAGACAGAGAGAGAGAGAGAGAGAGAGGGACACACAGAGAGAGAGGGGGAGGGAGACAGACAGAGAGATAGACAGAGAGAGAGAGATATTTAGACAGAGAGAGAGAGAGAGAGAGGGACACAGGGAGAGAGAGGGAGAGAGAGGGACACAGAGAGAGAGTGGGCTAGAATTAGAGAGATAAAGACACAGAGAGAGAGAGAAACAGACAGAGAGAGAGGAACAGAGACAAAGAGAGGAAGAGGGAAAGAAAGAGAGTGGGGTAGAATGAGAGGGATCTAGAGACAATGGGAGAGAGACAGAGGGAGACTGAGACAAAGAGATACAGAGAGAGACCAAGATAGAGAGCGAAATAGAGAAAGAGAGAAAGACTGAGGGAGAGAGACAGACAGAGAAAGAGAGATATTTAGACAGAGAGAGAGAGAGAGAGAGGGACACAGGGAGAGAGAGGGAGAGAGAGGGACACAGAGAGAGAGTGGGCTAGAATTAGAGAGATAAAGACACAGAGAGAGAGAGAAACAGACAGAGAGAGAGGAACAGAGACAAAGAGAGGAAGAGGGAAAGAAAGAGAGTGGGGTAGAATGAGAGGGATCTAGAGACAATGGGAGAGAGACAGAGGGAGACTGAGACAAAGAGATACAGAGAGAGACCAAGATAGAGAGCGAAATAGAGAAAGAGAGAAAGACTGAGGGAGAGAGACAGACAGAGAAAGAGAGATATTTAGACACAGAGAGAGAGAGAGAGGGAGAATAAGACAGAGAGAGAGTGAGAGAAACAGAGAGATAAACAGACAGACAGAGAGAGAGTGGGATAGAATACAGACAATAAAGACACACAGAGAGAGACAGACAGAGAGAGAGAGGAACAGAGAGAGGGAGAGAGAAAGAGAGAAAGTGGGGTAGAATGAGAGGGAGCTAGAGACAACGGGAGAGAGACAGAGAGATACAGAGAGAGATAGAGAGATACAGAGAGACAGATAGATACATAGCGAGACAGAAAGATAAATAGAGAGACAGAGAGAGACAGATAGATACATAGAGAGACAGAGAGATACAGAGCGAGACAGATAGATACATAGAGAGACAGAGAGATACAGAGCGAGACAGATAGATACATAGAGAGACAGAGAGAGACAGATAGACACAGAGAGAGAGAGAAATACAGAGAGAGAGCAAGATAGAGACAAAAATAGAGAGAGATAAAGACAGAAGGAGAGAGACAGACAGAGAGATAAACAGACAAACAGAGAAATAGAGGGACAGAATGAGAGAGACATAGAGACATAGAGAGAGAGACAGATACAAAGAGAGAGAAATAGCGAGAGATAGAGAGAGGAAGCGAGAGAGGTTGAATGAGAGCGACAGAGACAAAGGGACAGAGACACAGGGAGAGTGAGATAAAGAATGAGAGAAATAGAGACAGAGATACAGAGAGAAAGAGAGCGAGATAGAGACATAGACAGAGAGTGATTGAGAAAGAGAGAGAGACAGAGACAGAGAGAGAGGTAGAAAGAGAAACAGAGACAGACAACTCCAGCACAAAGCCGTCCTCCCTGGGCTCGCAGCACGGAGAGACTTGTTTCTGTTTCAGCACCATGGAGAGCGCACAGACCAGCTCACAGGGGGACCAAAGCACTTACCCAGAGACAGAATGAGAGAGAGGGAGAGAGGGCTCATCCAGGATAGGGTAGGTGTCATCCAGCCAGGTGAGGGAAAGCGAGGATCCAGGTCCACAGAACAGGCTCAGGGCACAGCAAGGGCATTTAGGGTCCAGACATCACCGGGCGGTCAGTGGCCAGGCATCTGAAACAGTTGCAGCGGGACAGGGAACAACTTGTGAATAGCAATGAGCAGCCAACAGGTGAACTGAATAATGAATGCTGGTGACAAGGAAAGTAGGAGGAAACAGAGGATAGTTGCTCTTAAGCTAAAACTGTGGGTTTTATTTCTACTCTAACTGGTCTGGCCATAAGCTCAGTCAAAGAGGAACGTCTTAAGCCCAGTGTTAAATGTAAAGACTGTGGGGGCCTCTTTAACATGGGCAGGGAGCTGATTTGTTAACACAGAAGCTTGGTACCTCATCACTCTCCTTCCTACTTTTAGACACTTTAGGAACCACCAGTAGTCCAGCAGACAGACAAAACCAGCACAAAGCCTTCTTCCATCCCTGTGCTTGCAGAGTGGCTTTTTTCTGTTTCAGCACCATGGAGAGTGCACAGACCGGCTCACAGGGGGACCAAGCCACAGGAGGAGAAAGAGAGAGAGGCAGACAAAGAGAAAGAGAGAGAGAGAGAGAGAGAGAGAGAGAGAGAGAGAAAGAGAGAGACAGAAAGAGAGACAACTCCAGCAACTCCAGCCTTATCCCTCCCTTTGCTCTCAACATGGAGCGGCTTGTTTCTGTTTCAGCACCATGGAGAGTGCACAGAGCAGTTCACAGGGGGGCCAAAACACAGGGGGAGAAAGAGAAAATATATGCACTTTAATGAGACCATAATGGGGATTCTTATTTTTCATTTCTTTTTTTTTCTTTTTTTTTCGCATTTGTGTTGCATTTCATCGCTCATTACTTATTAGTATCTTGTACGAACAACATAGCTAGTGTGAATCATATATTGTTGAATTTTTTTGTGGACTTTTGGGGCTTAGTATGTTTATAAGTACTTTTTACATCTACTTGAATAAATTTAATTTCCAGTAACAAAGCAGCATGGAGCGGCTTGTTTCTGTTTCAGCACCATGGAGAGAGCACAGACCAACTCACAGGGGGAGCAAAGCACTCACCCAGAGACAGACAGAAAGAGAAAGAGGCAGGGAGACAGACAGAGGAAGAGATAGACAGAGAGAGAAAGGCAGATAGAGAGAAACAAAGAAAGAAGGAGAGAGAGAGAGTAAGAGAGAGAGAGAGAGGCATGGAGACAGATAGAGGAAGAGATAGACAGAGAGAGAAAGGCAGACAGAGAGAGAGAAACAAAGAAAGGGAGAGAGGCAAGGAGACAGATAGAGGAAGAGATAGACACAGAGAGAAAGGCAGACAGAGAGAGAGAAACAAAGAAAGAGAGAGAGACAAAAGAGAGAGAGCGAGAGATAAACAGAGATAGAGAGAGCATGGCAGACAGACAGAGAGAGAGAGGGGTAGAATGAAAGAGAGAGGGGTAGAATGAGAGAGAGAAGTATAGAATGAAAGAGAGAGGGGTTAGAATGAAAGAGAGAGACAGAGACAGACACAGAGAGAGATGGAAACAACATTTTTTGTGAACTTTATGGCCTTAGTATGTTTATGAGTACTTTATACGTCAACTTGAATAATATTAATTTCCAGTAACAAAGCTGGCAGCATGGAGCAGCTTGTTTCTGTTTCAGCACCATGGAGAGAGCACAGACCAGCTCACAGGGGGACCAAACTACAGGGGGAAAGAGAGAGAGGCAGACAAACAGAGAGAGAGAGGGAGAGGGAGAGAGAGAAACAGAGAGAAAGAGAGGGACAGTGATTGTGAGTTAGAGACAGAGAGAGAGAGAGAGAGAAAGAGACAGAAAGAGAGACTGACAACTTCAGCAACTCAAGCCGTATCCCTCCCTTTGCTCTCAACATGGAGCGACTTGTTTCTGTTTCAGCACCATGGAGAGTGCACAGAGCAGCTCACAGGGGGGCCAAAACACAGGGGGAGAAAGAAAGAGAGACAGACAGAGACAGAGGGAGAAAGAGAGACAGAGAGATAGTTCACAGACCAACTTTTCCCCACAATCTGACACTTAATTTATGTAAAACTATGATAAATATTTACCGCAGGTACTATCCCACCAAGCAAAGTCGTAGTTAGAAAAATATATGCACTTTAATGAGTCCATAATGTGGAATCTTATTTTTTATTTCTTTTTTATGGGTGTTGCATTTCATAGCTCATTACTTACTAGCTTGTACGAACAACATAGCTTGTGTGAATAATATATATATTTTTAGTGGACTTTAGGGGCTCGGTATGTTTATAAGTGCTTTTTACATCTACTTGAATAATATTAATTTCCAGTAACAAAGCTGGCAGCACGGAGCGATTTGTTTCTGTTTCAGCACCATGGAGAGAGCACAGACCAGCTCACAGGGGGAGCAAAGCACTCACCCAGAGACAGACAGAGAGAGAGAGACATAGACAGAGAGAATGGGGTAAGACAGACAGAGAGAGAGAGAAAGAAACATATTTAGTGGAGTTTAGGGGCTTAATATGTTTATAAGTACTTTTTACGTCAACTTGAATAATATTACTTTCCAGTAACAAAGCTTGCAGCATGAAGAAGCTTGATTCTGTTTCAGCACCATGGAGAGCGCACAGTCCCGCTCACAGGGGGACCAAAGCACAGGGGGAGAAAGACAGACAGAGAGAGACAGAGAGAGTGCACAGATCAGAGTGGTAGAATGAGAGATAGAGGGGTAGAATGAGAGAGATAGAGACAGAGAGAGAGAGAGAGAGAAACAACATGTTTTATTGGATTTGCTGACTTATTATGTTTATGAGCACTTACATCAATTTGAATAAAATAAATTTCTACTAAGAAAGACAAAAACAAACTACTCATTTTGGTTCACTACTCTTTACCCATATAAGGGCGGGACAGAGGTTAGGGTCACAAGACATCCCTTGTTTTTTCTTTTCCTTTTGTCTATTGATCCTCCTCTCATTACCCCCAAGGTCCATCTCCATCCCAGCGGCGCAAAGGGAGGTAATTAAAACTATAGTTAATGAATGCGTTTCTCTACACATTCTGGTCTACTGACACTAGCATAAGAAGAGAGAAAGAAGAGAGAGAGGGAGAGAGAGGGAGAGAGTGAAAGCGAGAGAGAAGGGGGGAGTGAAAGAAAATGCAAGAGAGAGGAACAGAGACAGACAGAGAAAGAGAGAGAGGAACAGAGAGCAAGAGAGAAAGACAAAGAGAGGGAGAGAGAGGGGGAGAGTCAGTTAGAGACAGGGAGAGAGTGAAAGAGAGAGAGAGAAGGGGGGAGAGAGTGAGAGAAAATGCAAGAGAGACAGAGAGAAAGAGAGAGAGATACAGAGACAGACAGAGAAAGAGAGAAAAACAGAGAGCAAGAGAGAGAGAGGGAGAGAGAGGGGGAGGGTCAGTGAGAGAGTGAAAGAGAGAGAGAAGTGGGAGGGAGAGGATGAGAGAAAATGCCAGAGAGAAAGACAGAGAGGAAGAGACAGAGACAGACAAACAGACAGACAGAGAAAGGGAGAAAGAGGGAGAGAGGGGGAGAGTCAGTGAGAGACAGGGAGAGAGTGAAAGAGTGAGAGAAAAGGGGGAGGGAGAGAGAGAGAGATAGAGAGAAAGAGAAAGAGAAAGAGAGAGAGATACAGAGACAGACAGAGAAAGAGAGAGAGAAAGAGAGCGAGAGAGAAAGACAGAGAGAGAGCGAGAAGAGAGACAGAGAGAGGGGGTAAAGAGAGACAGAGAGAGTGAGAGACAGAAATAGAAACATAGAGAGAAACACAGAGAGAAAGAGAGACAGAAAGAGTGAGACACAGAGAGAAACAGAGACACGGAGAGAGAGAGCATATGTGGCAGGAGGTGTAACCCAGGGTGATAGGACCGGAGCAGAAATGAAATGCCAAACTGCCATCTCTTCACCCACAGGCACAGCACCGTTAGGACAATATTGACATTAGAAAAGGAGCTGTGGGGTATAAGGGAAAATGGAGGAGCGGAGAACAGTCTCACTAAGAGCATGAGAAATATCAATACTATTTTTGCCACGCTGGGACAATGTTGTTATACCATGATGATAGAAATGATAAAAAATACAATATGTGTGCCACCCGGGGCCAAGAGACCTGAAGTGGCACATATAAGGGAGGACTAAATTTGACCGTTGTGGCGATGGGAAAGGCTTGAAATAAGTTCAGTTGAAACTATTTGAATACCAGATGCCCTTCCATTTTAAAGCCAGTTCTGTGCTGAATGACTCTAATGACCTCTAAAACACCTCAGGCTTCACACACTGTGATCAGGACTCAGTCTGAGCTCATGTTCAGTGTCACTTCTGTGTCTCCCGTGTCCGGAGATAAAACACTTTGATCACGCCGCAGAGAAATGTTCCTGTCGCAGTTCCGCGAATATGAGGTCTATCTTCATGAAATAAAAAGTGGTTAAAAGCTTGTGAGCTGTAGAACGTCACTCAGGGCTTCAAATACCTCTAAGCTCCATGATCTTTACCTTTTTAGTCTTGGTTTGGCCAGGTTCATTAAGCAGCAGCTGTATGGGCAGTGCGTTCTCACCAACTTACCCATCTCCTCCATGTGCCACCCTTCGGGCAAAGCCACTCTCAGCAACCGCCCATCTCGCTCACCCCCAAAACCGCCACTGTTTTGACTAGATTACAACAGTTGGACCCTCGATACACATTTGATCCTGGTATAAATCTGCACATTAATGTTAAACGATTCATGAATATCTTCTTCATGTATTACATAAACTAGTCTTGGGGAGAAAATGCAGCCAGATAAAGCCATCTCTGCCTTTCTCCCCTCCCCTCTCATTCTCGCTTGATTCAAAATGGCCGCCACATGCTGCTTCTCTGCACTTTTAGCTCTATTAGCACTGTTAGCCCTGTGAACCACGCTGGCTCTCCATTTGGTCCAGTTGTTTAATGGCTTGTGTGGGAACGGTTGGGACAGTTTCTGGAGGGGCCGAGCAGCTGTGGTAATCTGCGGACTCACTAAATACAACACTAACGATGAAGACTGCTCTGCTTTGGGGAGTCAGTAATGCACACAGAGGTGGAAAGTATCTAAATACAACTACTGAAGTTACTGTAATTGTAATTTCTTGTCGTTAGGGTTGTCAAAAGTATTGAAAATCAGATACTCATCGAAGTAGTATCGAAACTAGATACTCATTGAGCAGGTAATCAATGCTAAAAAAAAAAAACAGTCACATTCACAGGATTTAGAATGATCTTGAGCTGTATCTTTCACAAGTATAAGACACATAGACTAGTACACGCCCATGGACTACTATGGAACCTACTGGACGACTGAGGGATTACACAGATATAAGACACATGGGAATATAAAAGAAAGTACTACGATTTCATGTTGAAAAACACATTTTATTGTCTAAAGAAAGGGTGTTTTTTATTTTCATCATGGTATTGGAATCGGTATTGAGTATCTAGTCTTTTCCTTAGTATTGACATCGAGTTTGAAATATTAGTATCATGACAACACTTCTTGTGATTGAGTAAAATTCTAGCCATGTCATCGTCTTTAGCTACATTTAAAATCATTGTAGTTACTGCAGTACTCAGATGCTCGATTGTCTTATATTGTGGATATTTAGGCGGTCGTTGTGTCCTTGGGCAAGACACTTCACCTACCTTCTCTTTATTTTTTGAAAGTGGTGTCTGAATGAATGGTTGGTGCTGTATGGGTAGTGAGTGAATAATGCCACGGAAACCAACTTTAAGGGTCCTTATAAATGTTGTTTATAGAACATATGTACAAAACTGACTCTCTTGAGCTTTTACCAAGTTATAAAATTATTCCCTCATCAAAAACATGAAGTTGTATTTTGCTTTATTCTTGCGTGCCTGATGAATCCTGTTCAGTAAGACCGCTCCCTCTAAGCCCTATAAAAATGTGTAATTTTGAAATTCCCAGTTTTGTTATGTCACAGGTAAAAGTTCAGAGGTCTCCAGGCTGTTTTTAAGATCATAAATCCAAATCTATGCATTTTTGCAGTCCAATCATTAATTACAGCGGCATGCATGTGTTAGCATGTCAGAAAAAAAGGCTAACTCTAGTGGTTATGTGATTTTTCAAATGTAAACCCCATGCTATTCATGGGTCTCAGCTTCCTGTTATATGCAACATTTTGAGGACCTTTCCCCATTCAAAACATATAATATTTTGTTTTAAATGGTTAATCACTATAGCAACAGTCCTAATTTTCATCATTCTGAAACCCATGGATTGTATCTAAATCTACGTGTTGTGCTTGTGTGCTGTTGCAGGTGGGTAACCTGGGCCTGCTCTTCATGCTACTGTTTTTCATCTACGCCGCCTTAGGAGTGGAGCTGTTTGGAGAACTTGGTAAGAAGTGAAGAAAGACACAAGTGTGATCTGAAGAATACATGCACTACACCCACCATTCTCAAACTGGGGTTTAAGGACCCCGGGAATCCCTTGAACCTTGTATTGGGGCTCTCCATTATTTTAATAACATTGATCATTACATAAAGTGCATATTACAGGTTAGACTACACTTTCACTAAAACAGTTAACGTCATTATATTTAAAGCACCTATTATGCAAAATGGACTTTTCAGAGGTATTAACCATGTTATAGCTTCTCTCCTCTTCTCATTTACCCTCTCGAAGTTGTATTTGAAGTGATTCCTCCATGTTTGAGCAATCTTTAATCGTTTATTTTCATGACACCATATTGCCGATTGCCGGGAGCGTTGTGTAGTCATTTTGGTAAAAATGACAATAAATCCGCTACTCACTAGTGTGATGTGCAGCTATCCATCAGAGGGGCTGACAGCTACACGGCTCTTTGTTGTGATGCCATTTACAGCGACGTCAGCTCCCACTGGGCACCACAGTTTCTAACGCAGCTCTTTGTTGTGATGCCATTTACAGCGACGTCAGCTCCCACTGGGCACCACAGTTTTCTAACGCACAAGTCAGCGGACTTGTTTCTTTTATTAAGTCATTTTAGATTAATATTGCTATTTAAAATGTGCAAATTATAACATAATGATCCACGGGTGTCAGAGATGATAACTATACAGCAGACACAAGCGCAATATGTCTTCTTAAAGGTTTTACTAAACATTTTGATTAGACATGGGCAGTGGGACTGAATGTTTGATATTTTTGGGACTTGTTCTATGTCCCAAGGCCATAAATTTAACCAAATTTTCTTTTCCTAAACTGAACCCTAATCCTAACCCTAACCTTAAGCTGATAGTGAAATAATATACAGTCACAGAAATGCCGAACGGGGAGGGAGTCACCATGGGTAGCAGATATGACATAAATAGAGGTAATTCCATAACTCTTATCTAGCAACCATGATGTCAGCAAGGGCCAAAACTTGTCTAAATTACACAATATTTAATTAGACAAATGCATATAAATGACAGCCCAATTCATCAATACTTCCTGTATTTTTGTACTTTTCTTTTCAACTTTTTTTTCACAAGCTGCCATTTAAACAATTTGAAACTAACTAAATATTTACCACAGGTACTATCCCACCAAACCAAGTAATAATTAGAAAAAAACATGAAAACCCATCATATGCACTTTAAATATTACAATTTCCACGTGTTTGTTAAGTACCAAAGCTTACCCACTCAACTGAAACTGCTCCCATACCTCACTCATTTGTCTGTTTATCTCTCTCCTGGTTGACTTGGCATTTCTCTGGCGCATTCATCAATTGGGCAACAAAAATGCAAATCAATCATTTTCACGTTCCAAATTTCACATCCAAAAATCTGAAGAATAAAGACAAATTTGTTGTTTTGGCAACAGAAACGATTAGTAGTGAAATCAGGCGTAGTAGATTGTTTGAGGCTATTCCAAAGATTATCAAGATATAAGCTATGGAGAGAGAGAGGAAGGAAGAAAGGGAGAGATAGAAAAGAGATGAAGGGTTGGAGAGAGAGCGGGACAGAGAGAAAGGGGGGAAAAGAGAGTGGAAGAGAGGAGAGCGAGAGAAAGAGAGGGATGTTGAAAGAGAAAGGGAGAAAGCGGGGTGAAAGAGAGAGGAATAGAAAGAGAGATAAAGGGTTGGGGGGGGTAAAGAGACAGGGGGTGAGTCGAGTACCAAGAAAGTGAGAGAAAGAGTAAAAAGAGAGATGAGTGAAAAAAAGAGGGAGAGAAAAAGAGAGGACACTGGTGGTAAGAGAGTGTGGGAGAGACAGACAGAAGGGTGGAGAGAAAGAGAGAGAGGGACAAGGAGAGATGAGAGGGGAGAAAGATTGAAAGAGAAAAGGAGAGAAAGAGGGGTAGCGGGAAAGGGAGAGAAAACAAGAGAGAACAGTGAAAAGATAGGGAGAGAGAAAGTGGGGAGACAGAGATGGAAAGAGAGAGTGGAAGAGAGCGAGAGAGACAAAAGGATGGAGAGAAAGAGAAGGATGGGGGAGATGGATAGAGAGAAAGGTAAATAAAGAGGAAGATAAAAAGAGAAAGATAGAGGTAGTTAAAGAAAGAAGTCAAATGAGGAGAGGAGAGA
>KN483361.1:0-11909 GCA_000787095.1 Periophthalmodon schlosseri | reverse complement strand
AAAAAACATATAAATGTATATGTATATAATGTATATCTACAGAACTGAAATGACTTGAATTTTGAATGTTAATGTTACAGGAAGGGCATCCAGTGTAGACAAAAGTGGATAGATGAAAAAAAGAAAAAAAAAGTTGAAAGTGTGTGGCAGTGTATTAAATAGTAATAACATGTGTGAGGATCATTTGTCGGCTCAGAGCTGAAACATTCACTGCTCTCGTTTTTAAGTTCATTTTATTTCATATACTTTATTCATGATAATAAAATATAAAGATTAAATCGTCAAGTCAAGAGAGAAACAGGACTCTCACTCTAATGTATTCCACGTTTAAATATGCAGTGTACATGGTGTTTTTCCATGGACATGTGTCTTTGTGTGTTTTTGAGCCTATTTCTATTCACCTGCTGTTCTTAAACTGCGTTGCAACACTGGAATTTCCCCACTGTGGGACAAATAAAGGTTCTCTTATCATATATTTGTTTTATTATTGTTATTATTATGTTTTTAATTGAATGTAATTTCTTATTTTCACAGAAGTATCAGTATCAGTGCATTATCCTAATATAATATTGTGTAACCTTTTGTATGGACAGAATGTTTTGCAGCTAAATAAAAACTCTCTGGAATCAGGTGGAAATGTGCTTGTTTTAAAGGTGTTCTGTTCTTTTGTCCCAGCCCCCAGCGCCCCGCCACGCGACGTCACGGTAACAGAGAGCGGAGACAACGGGACAGCCATCCTGGTCTCCTGGCAACCGCCTCCGGAAGACGAGAGGAACGGGCTGGTCCAGGAGTACAAGGTAAACACGGAGGGAGGGGGAGATGGGAGGAAGAGAAAAGGAGGGAGAGGACAGAAAGAGGAAGGAGGGGGAGAAAGAGAACTAGAAAAAAAGTGGAGGCAGAGAAAGAAATGGGGGCAGAGGGAGAGAGAGGATGTGAAGAAGAACAGAGAGAAGTTAAGTGTAATAGAGGACAAGGAGAGAGAGGAGGGGGAGGAGAAGAGGGGAGGAGAAGAGGGAGCGACAGAGGAGTGGGATAAATAGATAGAGTGAAGAAAGACAATGGGGTAGAAGAAGGGAGGGAGAGGGATATGAGGGGGAGAAAGAGTTAGAAGGAGGGAAACAAAGAGGGGTAATAGGAGGAGAAAGGGAGAAAGTTAGAGGGGAGGATAAAGGAGAGCAAGGAGCAAGATAGAGAGGAGGGGCAGAAGAAAGGAGAGGCAGAGGAAGGCAGGAAGTGAGAGAGGAGGAGGAGAGAGATAAAGAGTAAGAGTGAGAGAGAGAGAGAGAATGGGGAGAAGGAGGGAGAAGGGGTGGAACAGAAAAAGAGAGAGGAGAGGAAGAGGATGGGGAAAAGAAGGGAGAGAGAGAAAGAGAGGGAGGGGGAGAAGGAGGGAGAGAGAAGAGACTCCAGGGATAATGCTCCAGACTCACCTTTGTGTTCCTGTCAGACAGCTGTGAGGAGAGAGAAAGAGAGGGGTGAATGAGAAGAACATCCAGGGGGTTAACGGGAAGCGTGTGAGAAGGGTGCCATCTGGTGGTGTCAGTAATTATTGCGATTAGCATTTAGTACAGGGTTACAGCACATGCTCAGTTCTCCAGGATGTTCTTACAGTGTTTCTTGTTATCGCTGATGCAGATTCCACATAGAACATGCAAACACACCAACAGAACATCATTAAATGTCAGGAATGAGTAAAGCAGCACATCCCATAATTACTCAAATATGCTATTACTACTATTACTAAATAAATTCTGCCACCAAATTCTGTCATGTTATTTAAAGGGCCCATATCAGGCTATTTTCTGATTTCTAATGTTGTTTCCTCATCACAAACAGACCTGGAGTTGTGTTTTGTTTCATTCACACATGTTTAACACTCAAACCCTGTATATTTATATCACTTTTGTGTGATATAGGACCTTTAATGCCTACTTTTGCTAAACTCCTAAAAGTCAACAATACTGCAGTCCAATTTGGCCAAATCTGTGGAAGACCCAACTTATTATGTTGATTTCACAGGTAAAGCTGTGTGCTACTGGATTCATTTCATGCTTTTTAAACCAGTAATTCCCCATAGCCTTAAGCTTGTAAAGGTTCTGTATTATGTGAAATGGATTCTTGTGAGCTTTAAGTCATGTTATAATGTTGTTACCTCCTCAAAAACATACTGGAGTTGTGTTTTGTTTCATTGCATATGTTATTTCATGCTTTTTAAACCAGTAATTCCCCATAGCCTTAAGCTTGTAAAGGTTCTGTATTATGTGAAATGGATTCTTGTGAGCTTTAAGTCATGTTATAATGTTGTTACCTCCTCAAAAACATACTGGAGTTGTGTTTTGTTTCATTCGCATATGTTTGAGTAACCCTTTATTATTAGTCTGTCTACATCTCCAAAGCTCAAAACGCTCTGTTCCACCTTGTGATGTCATGAAGTGTCAATTTACCAGCTACATTTTACCTTCAGTTCAGTAGAGTTCGGCAATTCCAGGGCTGAAATCATCCAAATGATTCTAGTGAAGGTGTATGGAGTTTTAAAAAAAGACATGACATCACAAGGTGGAACAGAGTGTTTTCAGTTTGAGAGAAGAACTCAGCCTAAATATACAGGGTTTGTGTGTTAAACATGTGTGAATGAAACAAAACACAACTCCAGGTCTGTTTGTGATGAGGAAACGACATTACAACAGATCAGAAAAGAGAGTAATATGGGCTCTTTAAAGTAGATGCATAGCAAAAAATCAATATTAGATTATCTGTATTTATGTTAACGCCACAGTAACTGAAATTGATTGATTGAATAAATACATTTAAAATTAATGAAAATATTTCCATAAGTGAAGTACTAGTTGTTTAAGTAAAAAGCCCTAAAAATTCATCAATCAGTAAATAAAAAATAGGCTCTGTGCACAACAGCGCCCTCAACCTCACTGTTAGCGTCACTACTTCCTGTCCAGTTTTATCTCTATGAGGTTTTTGCAGAGTCACTCTAAAATGAATAAATATTTAAAGATGAGGCAGTGGACAGGGAGCTTAGGGGTCAAGGGTCAGAGGTTAGGGGGTTAGGGGGTTAGGGGGTTAGGGTCAGACAGTGGACCGGGAGCTGCAGGTGAATGTCACTCACAACATGTTAAACACTACACAAATAAAATGAATACTTCACCAGAGACACTTATGTGTTTAGAAAGAGACATGTTTGTGTCTCAGTGCTAACGCTAATGCCAATTTTGAGGGAAAATAAATATAACACCACAAACTGACGTATTCTACATATAAAAATAATTGTGTAGTCTTTATTTTAATTAATTTGAATTTTTATAGGTTCTTTACTGTATGTTTTCCAATTTTAATAAAATTGACTGTTAGCTTTGAGGCTAGCTAGCATGCTGCTGTGAACAGAGCCTATTACAACAATAATCAAATCTAAAGATACTTAGTGAAATCAATGCAGCTAAACCTGTCAAAACCAGTTCAAACAGATTAGGCTTTTTGATTAGTTACTTGTGCAATAAAAATGATTTCTACCAATATCTATAGCTGATAAATCCCATCTTATTTTGTATTACATTACCAACCAATTCCCATTATGTTCCCTGGTACATTTTAAGCCTGTATTTGGTCCATTCTACGCGGGGGCAGGAATGGTTGCAATAGCTCCACTCTGGGGGTCTGTGGGAGGCTGTGGAGGCCCCATGCAGAGCTCAGAGGGCACTTCTCACGGGGACCCGGGGCCCTTTTCCTGGACCTGACGACACTTAGCTCCAGCACAAATTGGGTTATCCGCCTGGTCATTGGTTTTCACTGGTATAGGAGCTGCTTTGACGCGTGTTATGGCTAGTCCTGCTAACACTGGCGCTATTTTGAACAGGGGTAGTAAAAGAAAAAGTATATGGTAGAATGGCTTATGTGTCCGGAGGTATTAGCACAATGGCTATTCTGTGCTATGGAGGGCTGTAAAGGGGAGATGGAAGACTGGATTTACTGGTAGTTTGGTAATGTTAAACCTATAGCTCAATGTATGGTGTTTTGGAATGAGATTATTTCTTGGTTAGTTTGTGGGTGACTGAATTGTGGAGTCATTTTGAGGTCAGAAGAAAAAAATAAGGATTTTTTTTTGTAGCTTGAGTATGGTTAAAGTTTGGCTAGGCATAAGTTATCCGTAAAAGTTAGCAACAGACATTTTCTGTAGTGCGGGGTTTTTGTAGCTTGAGTATGGTTAAAGTTCGGCTAGGCAAAAGCTATCTGTAAAAGTTAGCAACAGACATTTGCTGAGACACAGGTTGAGGTGGTGAAGAGGAGATGGAGAGGCTGAGGAGGCTGATGATTTTGTTGCTGTGGTGAAGATGGGTCGGAGTAAGGTAGTAACTGAAATGCTAGGGGAGAAAGAGAGTACAGTTACCTGAATATAGTGAAAGGTGACCGATTTGTGACATGTTCTGTGTTTTCAGATCTGGTGCTTGGGAAACGAGAGCCGCTACCACATAAACCGCACAGTGGACGGCTCCACCCTGTCCTTGCTCATCCCGGGTCTGGCCACTGGGGTGCGCTACAGCGTGGAGGTGGCAGCCAGCACTGGAGCGGGGCCAGGGGTCAAGAGTGAGATCACATACTTCCAACTTGGTATGTACCACGTAGCAAACTGAGGAGGACTATTTTTCCCATGTTTTTCCAAGTTTAAACTACGAGTGTTACATGATGGACCTACAGCAAAAAACGACATTAAAATAGAATTAAAATAAATGAAAAAATAAAAAGTCAAGTGAATGTTCTCTTGTAAAGTGTAAGTTTAAAACAATTAAATTCAATTATAAAATTAAACAAAATACCAGAGTTTGGTTTTAGCTGGTGCAAAAAAAAAAAAAAAAAAAAGGTTTAGGTTTTTTATGAAGCAAGTAGACTAAAATATTCAAACAAAAGTGCAAAGTCTGTTTTTACATATTGGGAAATATATTAGTGCTAACTCTTTGATCAGAAGTCAGCATTGTGTCCATGGGCAAGACACTTCCATCACCCAATCCAGATAAGTTTGAAAGCTCGGGACTTAAGACACTTCCATCACCCAATCCAGATACAGTAATGTAGCTGCTTGTTACAGATCGGGCATCTGGCATAAAATTCTAATTACCTTCCAACTTGTTTGCTGAATTCACTTTGTATATAGAAAATGAATTTAAAAGTTTGAAAGCTCGGGACTAATCAGCTCTGTGGTAACGAATGACCACAAGACCTATACTTTTATTTAAAACAAATGTGTTTCTGAACATGTGTAATTTGTACATCATTATAGACCTTATAACCATTTATGTTGTGATGTAGTTGTATGATGTAACTTAAAAGTGCTGCACCTGCTTTTTCCCATGTCTTTGAGTAAAATGTGTCTTGCCCCAGTCCAGATATATTGTATAAGCAGCTCTTGAGGTCAAAATAAGTTCACTGAGTGCTGTCTACATCTAATTAGAAAGTGTTTTATTGCCCGATAAGCAGGAAGTGCACGGTTAGCATGCTAGTTGTTGTTAGCGTTACAGTCAGGGCAAAACTCCACTCTAGTCTGTGAAAAGAGGAATAACTTTGGACCACGGCAAACTGTTTAAAATGAACCAGTTCTGTTTTTCATGTTTTTTAAGACGATGGTAATTAGGTAGAGCGCCTTTAAACTGTTCCCAGTAGCTTACACAAACACTCATTGTTGCGTTGTGCTAATGTAGCTTTGAATGTTCCTGCCTGAGGAGACGATTACGCACAAAACGAACTGACAAATCATCATGGCATAAATCCACCGGCCTTTTCATTTCACTGAGCCTACGCCAAGTCCACACAATTACACAGGTACTTTTGTAACCCAAGCTAACGCGTTCAAGACCCAACCTGCCTACCCTTTCAACACTTACACAGCAACCGAGGGATTAAGTACTGTAAACATCGCCGGGATAACCAGCAAATTTAATAAGTTTGACTGAATGGGACTTTCGGAGAAATGATTGTGTTCAAATTTGAATCGAAATTAAAAGACAAATTGTCAATCAAAGTGTCCAGCTGTCTCACGCTAACGTACTAAGATTATGTTTTTGAGGATTCACAATGTTCCTCATGTAATCCGATCGTGCTGTTGTTGTGTCCTTGGGCAAGGCACTTTACCCACCAGGCCTGAGTATGATGGTGCTGTTGTGGGTGAGTGGTGACTGTTGGGTCAGATCGGCAGCCACTTCTTTGCCAGTCCACACCAGGGCAGCTGTGGCTACTGATGTACTTTTAAGAGCCAATGGAAAATGCAGTGGGAAAAAAATGAGTTAGTGTCCAAACTTATTGGTAAAATAAAATTTAATTAAATTCGTAGCCTGTATCCCTAAAAAACAACAAAAAATCTATGGTTTAACTGCAGTCATGTGATGGTTGTGAGCCCCACACCGAAGTATATCAAGCAATTTGTTGCGGAATGGATTAGAATAGTTAAGAAAGTTCGATACTAAAACTACTTTCGGAACTAGATCCTCATTTTTCACAGGTATTGATACAAAAAAAGTCCCATTGACAGGACAGAAATGAACCTTTCCTGAATATCTTTAGAATAATCTTGAGCTGTATCAGAACAAGTCTAAGACACATAGACTAGTATACACCCATGGACCACTATGGAACCTACTGGACCACTGAGGATTACACAGATATAAGGCCACATGGGAATAGAAAAGAACAAGTACAAATATTTAAACAGGTGGTATTATGCAAAATAGATTTTTTGTAGCTTTCTCCCATGTTATAACGTCGTTCCCTCATCAAAAAAACATGCCGAAAAGGTTTAATAGATTTTTTGTAGCTTTCTCCCATGTTATAACGTCGTTCCCTCATCAAAAAAACATGCCTGAAAAGGTTTTAGATGTCATCCATGCGTGTTTGAGTAATTTAGCGATCTCTCCCAGGCCCTATTCAAACCCTCCATACAGTTAGCTGTGAGATTCTGTACAAGGCTCCGCCCACAAGCCTATGTCACCCATGCTCCCACATGACAATTCTCCATAAATATATAAAACATGATACAAAACTACACAGCAACTTGACAAACCTGATGTGATGTGCAGTAGTTTCATTAGTGGGATGCAGCTGATTGTGTTGTGATAGCACTCTGAAGGGGGAGTGACTTAGTGTAGAGAGCAAACGGAGGGGCGACAGTGCAACTTATAAAACATGCACAAACACAGTGTTTTTTATTGTGGTATTGATATCGGTATTGAGTATCGAGTCTATTCCTTAGTATCGAAATCGAGTTTGAAATTTTAGTATGGTGACAACACTACTGTAAAAGCATGTCTCCGAACCATCTCTCTCCTCTTGTGTCCTTCCTCGTAGACTCCTCTGGTCGGATGACGGAGGGGGTGAACAGCGGGAACCCTCTGTCGCAGCAGATCTCTGACGTGGTGAAGCAGCCGGCGTTCATCGCGGGCATCGGCGCGGCCTGCTGGATCATCCTCATGGTCTTCAGCATCTGGCTCTACCGACACCGCAAAAAGAGGAGCGGCCTGTCCACTAGCTACGCAGGCATACGCAAAGGTACGTGTCCAAGACTAATCCGGGACTGTACCAGGGCTAAACCAGGACTAAACCAGGGCTTAACTCGGTGTCTAAACTGGTGCTGAACAAGAAGAACTAAACAAAGCCTAAACCAGGTCAAAAGAAGGACTAAACCATAAACACCCACTGCTAAACCATGGTCAAATGAGGCCTAAACCAGGATGAAAGCAAAGGCATGCTCTTTAAAGGTGCTATATGACACGAAACTGACTCTTGTGAACTTTAAGCCATGTTATAATGTTGTTATCTCCTCAAAAACATACCTGGAGTTGTGTTTTGTTTCATTCACACATGTTTGAGTAACACTTTATTGTTAGCCTGTCTACATCTCCAAAGCTCAAAATGATCTGTTCCAATTTGTGAAATAGTAGTTTTCAAGTTAACAACTCCTTTTACCTTTAGTTCAGTAGAGATTGGGGTGAAATTATCCAAATAATTCTAGTGAAGGTGTATGGAGTTTGAAAACACAGTGGAGCACTTCTTGTATTACCACATGACATCACAAGGTGGAACAGAGTGTTTTCTGTTTGAGAGAAGAGCTCATATTTGCTGTGTATCTGTAATGTAGAGCAGAGGAGTGAGAGAGCTGGGAGGCGTTTGTTTCTTCTCATCATCCTGTCAGTATGTCTCAGTTTGTGTAGAGCGCTCTTAGCACCTCCCGTCTGACTGCACCGGGAGAGAAATGAAGCTGCCTTCTCACAAAATGTCTGTATCAAGGCTGTGCTAGAAACCACACAAACTTCAAGCTTGTGACTGTATTTGAGCTTCCTCAGTGGCAGAAATACTGTTGCCCCATTCACCTCCACTCCCACTAGAGGTTACTCTTATTCACCTTGTTCCAGAAGTTGCCGTGGGCGCTGCCATCGTCATTCGTGTTGGATTATTTTGCATGGGGCTGATCTTGACAGTAAATCAGTTCTACAGAGGCGTTTTAAAGCCTCCAGAGAATCGGTGTTGACTTGTTGGTCACATGAACATAGAACATTTGACACAGCATTACTTTATACCAGATTTTAGCTTCAGAACTTTTCCTAAATTCTCCATTTAAATGAATGGGATTTCCGCTTAACTGGAAGTGCCAGCATAAAGAAAGCACGGTTTAGGCACATTTACAGCAAAAGTGGGCGGGGCCGAATAAGGCCGAATAATACAATGACTCTTCTATACTACTACAATAGTCCTGTACAACATATACCTGTTTACTCTTACCTGAGTACTTCCATGAATCACTACTACAGTGATGTTACTACTAGTACATTTTTGCCACCTCACACACCGGTGATATTGTGTTGTTAAAATCACATAAAATTTAAAGGGGGCATGTTAAAGAGGGGGTATTTACTTCTATGGGATATTAAGTGCTAACACAAGTCCCCCGTCCCCCCTTGCTCTCCCTGCTAAGTCACATCCCCTTCAGATTCATCTACAATCAGCTGCATCCCACTAATACAACTACTGCACATCACATCAGCTTTGTTGTTGCTGTGTACAGTTTTGTATCATGTTTTTTTATTTTTCTGAAGAACTGTCGTGTGGGAGCATGGGTGATGTAGGCTTGTGGGCGGAGCTTTGGATTTTACTGCTAATCATAAGGAGGGTACGAATGAATGACATCTAAAACCTCTTCAGGCATGTTTTTGATGAGAGAACGTTATAAACATGGTAGAAAGCGCCAAAAAGCCCATTTGCATAATACCCCCTCTTTAAACTCTTTTTGGGCAGCCATCTTTGTGTGGGCTCTCTCCTCCTCTTACACTGGCCCCAGGCTCTACAGCTGCCCCCTCACAGCTTTACCTGTACATCACTGCTCTACAATACAGGGATTCAGCTTTGGGTAACGCTAATCCCGAGCTGTCACTGGGAGGGCATCAGGCTCGATCAGATGGTAGTGGAATGCGGTCAGAGATAAGTCGTGAAAATCCATGCGCTGTGAGGTGGAGTCATTATGAGATAGAGGGAATTGACTTAGGAATTTGGTGAGTACACACGAGAGGAGAGAATGTAGCAATTGTCAGAGTACTTAAAGGCACTGTACCTGATTTTTACTGTCTTAAAATTGTGAAAAACAGAACTAGTTCATTTAAAACGGTTTGCAGTGGTCCAAAGTTATTCCTCACTTACCTTATGCATTCTGAACATCCTAATTATTCAGCATGATGAGTTTATAAGCACTTTTTACAACTCTCTGAGACCATATTGCCTTTTTCTATTGCTAAAAAGTACCTTGAAAACCCTGCATTTTTACTGATAGTGGGCTCTCCTTTCCACAGATTTGAGCTATAGCATGGCCTTGTGAAGTCACCTAGTGGCCGCATGGAGATTGAGAAGTTTAACGCCATAGTTATTAAATCAGCCCTGTTGTGCTTGTGTCTCTCTATAGTTCTAATCTCTGACACCCGTAGATCATTATGTTAATTTACACATTTTAAATCACAATATTCATCTAAAACGACTTCATAAAAGAAACAAGTCTGCTGGCTTCTGTGTAGAAAACTGCTTATAATTTAAATCACAGTATCGATCTACAAAGAAACAAGTCCGCTGGCTTCCGTGTTAGAAAGCTGAGATGCCCAATGGGAGCTGACATCGCTGTAAACATCATCACAACAAAGCGCCGTATGCTGTTGGCACCCCTTATGGATAGCTGCACATCACACTAGCGAGCAGCCCATTTTTTTTTTCATTTGTACCAAAATGACAACGCGACGCTGCTGAATCCTACGAGTATCACCGATTAAGAAAATAAAATGGGAGGAGGAAGGGCGTACGTCACAGTGGCCATGTACCGGTGGCGCTGGAGGTATAAAAATTACTCAAACATGAATCACTCCAAATACAACTTCAGATGGTCAATGAGAAGAAACAACTAGAACATGGTTAAAGCTCTGAAAAGTCCATTTTGCAGAACCTTCTTGGCAAACGTTGGCAAGGTAATACCATTTCTCTGGAGGTGAGCAAGAAAAAACACACTTTGTTTCTTCCCCAATGCAGTTTGAGATTTTAACTTCACAAAATAAGGCAAAATTTCTACTTTCAAATTTTGGTTCTAGAAGTTTCTGCCATTTTGAATTTGCATATTGTATAACATTAAGTAATTGTAACATCTCATCTACATTTTTTTCTTCTTATTTATTTAGTTTGGTATTTTTTTATTTATTTTTTTCACATGATCCTGATTTGTAGACAGTTACATTTGGACTTAAATCACTCTTTGTTTAGTCCTAGTTTAGACCATGTTCAGACCTGGTTTAGTCCTATTGACACAACTACTTAATTTAACACTTGAAAGACATATTACTATCTGGCAACCTCCTCAAAGTCAAAGTGTTGGCATATTTCAAACAGTTCCTTGTAACATGATAAGTTAAATGCACAATAGCCCACTTTACAGCACTAGCATAGCGACATGCTAGCAGATCCCCGCGGGGCCCTCGTCAACCAAAACAAACATGGCCCGCCGCACATGTCCAGGGCCAGGGCTAGGGCCACAGCAGGTACTTTGAAGACTTAATGCTGTTGTGTTTAGGAGACAGTGTGTGGGCTGCGGTTAGACTGAGAGCGGTGCTTGTTTTTACCGAGTGTTCTTGAAAGCACCAGACCTCCTCCCACTACAGGACTAAAGGTCTGCTGCTTTCAAGTCCAATGCTGTAATTGTCAGGAAATATTCGATTCACTGTGTCTGTAAGTATTTATACGGAGACAAAGAATGGTGTGGTGAGCTTAAGTGGTTCATGTGTGTTGTTTTAGTCTGAAATCTTGTGCAAACATAAATTATTAAAGGCCCCATATCACGCTATTTTCTGATCTCTGTTATAATGTTGTTTCCTCATCACAAACAGACCTGGAGTTGTGTTTTGTTTCATTCACACATGTTTAACACACAAACCCTGCATATTTAGGCTGAGTTCTTCTCTCAAACTGAAAACACTCTGTTCTACCTTGTGATGTCATGCAGTAATACAGGAAGTGCTCCACTGTGTTTTTAACCTCCACACACCTTCACTAGAATCATTTGGATCATTTCAGACCTGGAATTGCCAATCTCTACTGAACTAAAGGCAAAAGGAGCTGTTAACTTGAAAACTACTGCTTCATGACATCACAAGGTGGATCAGAGCATTTTGAGCTTTGGAGATGTAGACAGACTAATAATAAAGGGTTACTCAGACATGTGTGAATGAAACAAATAACGTTCTAACATGGCCTAAAGCTCAGAAGAGTCGATTTCTCTGTCACTCTCCCCACTGCGCTCCCCACTGTCCCGCTGCGTCGCGTGGGGGTGATGATGTGAGAGCTGACCCCAGACCAGCGGGACTGGCCCGGGCAGGGATTTGAACCGGCAGCTG
>KN483359.1:55426-87208 GCA_000787095.1 Periophthalmodon schlosseri | reverse complement strand
GAGAGAGGGGAGAGAGGGGGGCAGGAGGCAGCACCACAGGGGGGAGGAGTGCTGAAGGTCAAACCCACTTTTATCTCACCTAATTGACTAACTCACCCCCCCTCTCAGCTCCTCTCAACCATCTCTCATTCTCTACGTCCTGCCCACATGAATGAAAGCAAAACAACTAAATAGTCTTTTAACCCAGGACCCTCACGCTCACTCACACACACACGCACACGCGCACACACACGTTGGGTTTCCATGATATTTGGGGACACTACATTGACTTGAACTCACTTCCTGGAGACTAATCTAACCTCCAAGGCTCAGTACCTGATTTTTACTGTTTTAAGTAGAAAATCAAAACTAGTTCATTTTAAACTGTTTGCATTGGTCCAAAGATATCCCTCACTTACCTTATACATTCTGAACATCCTAACATTAAAACTCTTTATACAATATAAGTCTGCTGTGTACTGTCTGCATCTAATTATAATTAGATCTTGAGGTTAAAATATATGTAATTAGGCAATACAAACTGTGCTCAAATACATGGGAGAAAAAAAATAAAAAATCAGGCCCTTTTACCATAACCACCACATTCCTAAACTTAACCTCTTTTAACCCACATCTTAACTTTAAATCATGTTGATCTAATAAAAGATTTACGTCATGGGGACCCTGATGTGAGGTTTATATACAGATTTTAGTCCGCACAGTGTGATAAATACCCGTTGACACACACAAATGTACACAGACTCACACACTGCGACTGGTTTGCCAAGCAATCAAAGACAACACACCCACATGTCACAGTTGATCACTCCGACATGCTCACAGCTCGGGCACAGAACCAGGGCACAGGGTGACTCAAGCATGGCACTGCTGCTGTTGTTTAGAGCGAATCAGAGACGTTTGGATACACACACGCGCACGCACACACACACGCATACAACAACAGTAGGAAGGAGGACCTCGGAAAAAAGTATTATGGTTAGATTTAATAATAATATTAGTCTCAAGCTAGCAAGCATTAGCCAACTGTTTTTTTCAGTTAGTCTCACTCACCTTTTTATTCAAACAATTCAATTCCTAAACAGGACCATGAACACTCTTATTGATCACAGGTGCTGCCATAGTAACTTCATAACATTGTTAATTGTTATGGTAACGATGCTAAATTTTCTTTATTCCGAAACCCAAGGATAAAACACAGGATATTTTGTTCTCTACATAGAACATTCTAAATTACAATAAAAAAAAACCCCAAAAACTGCAGTCTTTGTCATTTGATAATTGTAGTAACTAAAATTGCGTTTGGTTGCGATATTTTGTGCAGCCCTGCTTATTTTTGTCTTATTATTTATTTTATTAGTCTTTTTATTAGACTTATTCTAGTCTTTTTGTCAAATCTCCTGGATGTATTTAAATGTCAACTTTGAACGGAACCCTATCATTACAAAATCGCAAATCTAATCGCAATGCTCGTTAGAAAACTCGCAGTTAGATATTTTCCCTAAAGCGTTCAGCCCTACACAACACACACACACAACAGACTCACACAGCAGATGCAAAACGCGGCCTGGACTCCCGCTGGGCGTAAATGGAGGGGAAGTATTGGTGCACGAAAAGGGGAGCCTGGTTTGTCATGGGAGGTTAGCGCGAGCTGGTGATGTGTGCGCTATGCTTCATTACATTCATTTAACTCACAAACGGGGTGAATGACAGACTGGCGTGGGAGACAGGGGGAGAGGAGGGGGGAGGAGGAGGGGTGAGGGTAAAGCTTTGACCCCCATCCTCCCTGGTCGCTTTTACAAACACTGGAATCCTGCAATTAAAACGCACACACAACTGCCAAACCAGAGCTGCCCCCAACCTAGACCTTCCCTGTCCCGCGAACTAACAAGCCATAAGACTAGAGCACTTGTATTTACTATGTGAAAGACGTCAACAGCTCGTCTCTCCCCCAAGTTCTGTCAAAGTTACTGACAAATAAAGGTTTTTTCACTATGAATTGTAACCCCCAAAACACAGATTGAATAATAGTGGACCAATATAAAAGTTGATTTGACAAACTATAGCTCCTTTAAGTTAAGGGCCCATATTACACTATTTTCTGATCCATGTTATGATGTTGTTTCCTCGTCACAAACATGCCTAGAGAGTAGTGTTTTGTTTCATTCACGCATGTGTAACACACAAACCCTGTAAATTCTTTTCTCAAACTGAAAACACGCTGATGTCGTGTGGTAATACAGGAAGTGCTCCACTGTGTTTTTAAACTCCATACACCTTCACTAGAATCATTTGGATAATTTCAGCCCTGGAATTGCCAATCTCCACTAAACAAAATGTAAAAAAAAATAGCTGTTAACTTGAAAACTACCGCTTTATGACATCACAGGGTGGAATAGAGCATTTTGAGGTGTAGACTAATAATCCAGGGTTACTCAAACGTGTGAATGAAACAAAACACAACTCGAGCTATGTTTTTGATGAGGTTACAGTATTCTAACATGGCGTAAATCTCTCAAGAGTCAATTGTATGTAATATAGGGCCTTTAACAAAAAGTAAATAGACTACTTGCCATATTAGATAAATATTGCATAGATCATCATTTTATATTTGGTTAATTATAAACTGCATGTTATTGTTTACTTCTAAATACAGGGAAGAGCATAATAAGTCTTCTTTGATCAAAAACATGAGCCGTGACAACGTGAGAGATGGGAATGATGGAAAAGATGACCATATTAGGAGAAAGGTCAGAGTTGGCAAAGCATGAAGTATGACACAAAGTATGTCTTATCTAAACAGGAGAGAACTAATGAAGCACTGGAAGAACCAAAGGAAACCAGTTGGCTAAGTACAAGTCATGTTATAATGCTGTTACCTCATCAAAAACATACCTGAAGGTGTGTTTTGATTCATTCACACATGTTTGGAGATATAGACGGACTAATAATAAAGGATTACTCAATGCTCAAAATGCTCTGTTCCACCTTGTGATGTCATGAAGAGGTAGTTTTCAAGTTAACAGTTACCTTTTACATTCAGGAAAGATTGACAATTCCAGTTAAAGTTTATGGAGTTTAGTGGAGCTCTTCCTCTATTACCACATGACATCACAAGGTAGAACAAAGTGTTTTCTGTTTGAGAGAAGAACTAAATATGCAAGATTTGTGTTAAACATTCGTGAATGAAAGAAAGCACAACTCCAGGTCTGTTTTGTGAATGATTCACACTCTCCACCCGAAAAGTTGCATAGTGCACCTGTAAGTTCCCCTAACTATTAAGACAATACAAATACAATTTTAATTAAAAATTAAATTAAAAATCAAATAACGATATTTACAAAACTATACAAATCATCAGACAGGTTAGTATCATAGTAACATTACATATTCCTGTTTCACAATCTTGGCATCATCTTTAATAGACCAATTATCTCCTAAGATCGCTCATAATTAGTGCTGGTTTAAATACTCCCTTTAATGTTCTTGTTTTATATACTAACTGAAATGTGGTCAATCTTTTGCCAAGAATGTGCCTGTCCCCACAATTACCAAAAGGAAAAGCAACATCTTAATCATCAAGGCGTCACCTGATATCTGAACCAGTCTGCCTACATTTCTGTTCAATAATGCTTTCATAACTGGTGTGGTTAGGTGTAAATAAAGAGTGCAATAGGCCTGAATTAGCTTTGGGAAGAACACTCATTAAAGCAGACCTATTGTGCTTGTGTTTGATATATGGGCATAATCTATGACACCTGTGGATCATTATGTTATAATTTGCACATTTTAAAATCGCCATATTCATCTAAAACGACTTAATAAAAGAAACAAGTCCGCCGACTTCCACGTTAGAAAACTGAAGTGCCCAGTGGGAACTGTAAACATCACAACAAAGAGCCGTGTAGCTGTCGGCCCCTCCTATGGATACCTGTAGATCACACTAAGATTTTTTTTCCCCATTTGTACTAAAATGACTACAAAATGATGACGCTGCCGAACCCTACACATGTCAGATAAAGGAAATAAAATTGAAGAACAAAGTACAGAGCAGTGGGCGTATGCCGGTGACGATGAAAATGGGGATTTAGCGGGAATATGACGTCTTGAATAAGTGATTAAAGATTGCTCAAACATGCATGAATCACTCCAAAAACAACTTCAAGAGGGTCAATGAGAAGGAAACAACTATAACATGGATAAAAACTCTGAAAATTCAATTTTGCAGAATAGGCCTGCGTTAATATTTATTCACATTCATAGCCATCTGGGTCTTTACTACTTTAAAGATTAAAAGGTCCCATATTATGCAAAATATTTAGTAGTCACAATTATTCCAATTATTGTTGCAACCCTATTAAACACTAAATGTTTAGGTTAAAACTCTATTGTTGAAAGAGCCGAGATGTGAGGAGTGGAAGCAGAACTTGTAGCTATAACAAACAAATATTATAAGCAGCCTTGGGAATATCAGTTATATGGTTATCGCATATTTTATGTTTTATGTTGTGATGAAATGTTTTGGCCATATGACCCTGCTCTAGTTTGAAGTGTTGATGTGAAAAGTAAAGTAAATAAAGGGGTACACACTGTTGGAGGGAGGCCTGGCAGTCCCCGTACCCCGATCACAGCATTGAGCTCAGCCATAGTCACCTGTTTGGCCCTCTCCACGGCCTGGACCACCTGCTGCTGGTGCTGGGGGAGACACACACAAGGGTAAGGTTAACAGCCAATGTTTTTGTTCAATTTTAATAGTTTGATCACACTTAAGACATGACATGGGGGAGAGGTTACGGGCTTCTCACATTAAAGTGGGACTAAACACCTCAACTCCATCCACAACCACATTGCAAACAGACCTGCTAAACTGGGCAGAGTGAGGAGGGAAGAGGGAGGAGGGAGGAGGGGCGAGGTCCGGACATATGAGGAACAGTGAAATTGGTCTAACAGGTATCTACACTTCAAACTCCGCCCCTGCAGCCAGGTGTTTGTAATCAGAAAGACCTGGCTTTAATTAGGGAAGTCATGTGTGATGTTATGTAGTACTTGAAATAGCAATGGCCACTGGAATTGCCAAAAGGGACTAGAAACAGCACAATTCTATTAAAACACCATATGAAATGAGGTTAATTTAAAAATGTATTATAGGTTTTCCTTTATCGGTGACAAGAGTTTCAAAACATATATACTGAGGTTTGATAAATAGAACACTGTTACATTGGGACCTTGTATTTAGTCTCTATAGCTGAGGCTGAAAATATAGCAGTTTTCAGCCAGAATATTACAAAAATTCTGACAAAATTTTATAGTTCTAACACAAACCATAATCAAACTAACAGCAGCAGTGCGCTAAATGCTAAATGTGTCACTTACCTCCTGTGATAGGAAGGGAATGACTTGTGCACAGATGGTGTTGAGTCTCTTGGCGATCTCAGTCTGATGGAGAAATAACAGAGAGAGGGAGGGAGGGAGAGAGGGAGGAGAGTAAATGGTTAATGACATAATTATATTCATTATGAAAAGACAGCTGTTACAAAACATCAAGAGCCTTGTGTTTGGTGGAAAGAAACAGTTTCAGTATTACGTTCTTAGAGTGCATCCAGATGATTGACAATAGACAAGTATAGACTTGGACTTTGTTTAGTCCTGGACTGGTTCAGGTTTCATTCTGGGTTTAGTCATATATTCATAATAGTCATAAGTCCCAATTTTATGTCCCAGTGTGTGTACAAAGCCATAAATTAAAAAAAATTATTGTCAACACTGACTTGGTCTGCTTATGCCAAATGCAAAAACTTGTTGCAACAATATTGGCAATTCAAAGGAGTGAAGTAACACCGTGTAACTTAATCAGGTTTGTGGAGATGCAAGCCCGCTCACATTTAGGTCGTGGTAAGTGTTTCAGTGCAATAAAAACATTCAAAATTAGAAGCATTATTTTCCTTTAGTCTTTTTTTAGCTGAAAAGTTGCATTGTGGAGCTTTAACCCAAGTCATGCACCATAGGTAGAATCCTTCAAGCGAAGGTAGTCCAAGACTAGCTCAAGATCGGGAGATGGGTCCCCGGGCGTGTCCTGTGGCTCCTGATCCCTATACACTGAAGACAATAAAGTTTGTGCCTTATGGACAGTCTCACACTTCTCCTTGTAATTTTTTCATGACCTTGTAGGACCTTTCCATAGAATCACCTTAATGAACTTTAACTAAGGACATGTCATTCCCAGATTCCCAGAGCCACTTGGTTCAACAACAACATAATCGTTTGTCATTTAAAGAGCTCTGGTTTCGACCCTGCCTGTTGTGTTACCTCTCTCCCTTCACACTTCTTTATTCTTGTTCCTCTTCCCATCAGCACTTCAGTGTAATCTCATCACCGCTAACTCCACCCCCCCCCACACCCTCCATCCCTCCATCCTCGGTATCCGTGGCAACACATCCGCCGGCCCCCCAGCTCCCGGAGGTGGGTACGAGTGGTTGAAACCCGATACCCCCACAGTGGCACCAAATCAGATAAGGCCGCTCATATTACATATCACACAATTAAAATGGATACGCAGACTGCCCTCGCCAAAGAGGCAAACCGAGGAGCCATGAAACGCAGTATTTGGCCATTACACATTATTGTATTATAGGGGCTTTCAAATGCATTTTTAATCTTACGAAAATGTTCACACAAGATGCAAATAGGTGATGCAAAAGTATTGGCATCTCACTATCAGCTAACACAGTGTCAAATATTCTCCAAGTTGAAACATTACTTTTTAAAGATTTTAGATGGTTTTGAAATCTAAAATCAGATACTAATCAATACTAAAACTAGCATCAAAACTAGATACTCATTTGAGCAGATACTAAATCGATCGATACTAAAAAAAAAGTCACATTCACAGGACATGAACCTTTCCTGAACAGCTTTAGAATGATCTTGAGCTGCATCAGAACAAGTATAAGACACATAGACTAGTACACGCCCATGGACCACTATGGAACCTACTGGACGACCACATGGTAATATAAAAGAAAGTACTACCATTTAATGTTAAAAATAATTCAATTGTCTAAAGAAAGTGTTTATTATCTTCGTGTTATCAGAATCGAGCAGTATCGAGCATCACATCTATTCCTTAGTATTGAACTAGAGTTTGAAATTTCAGTAGCACAAAGCACAATTCCAGTCCAATTTTTGTAATAATGAATTTTTCTAAAAAATCTTTTTTTTTTTCTGTCAGTGCTTGCTTAGTTGCTATTTGAAGAGGGAATTTTACTTGGATACATTTTTCTTACTGTGTTACATTGTGAAAGTAAAAAAAAAATAAATTGTTTAACTAGTTATCAAAAATATTATTGAAAATGTGAATATTGCACATGTTCTATATATGCCCTATACATGCACTGTTTTTTTTTTCTTCTTTCAGTCATAACCTTGAATGTGTTACTTTAAACCGCACTAAACCCATTAGCAGACGTGACACGCGGCTTGTCTGTGGGCTATCAATAGAGCGGTTAGCACAGTTTCTTTATCACTGCTGCGTATGGGTTATTTCTCAACATGGCCTCACTCTAAGGACACCTGATAGTATTCTGCCTTTAGATCTTCCACAACGGCAGAGTTCATCCAATTATGTCGTTTAAAGAGCTAATTAAAGCAGCGCTGTGACTAAATACGGCCAGAACCAAACAAACAGCTTTACTCTGAATAACATTTGGACTGGTGCCAGGGCTATAAGAGGCAATGCTAATGCCGCCATTCTCAAGCCAAGGAATAACTCAGTAAACCAGATAATGATCGTTATTACTCACTCATTTAAGATCACAAATGACACACCTGTATTCAAGCACCTCATTATATTTATACTAATTTTATATGATTAATTTGCTTTTCACTTCAGTATTAAATGCTTGTCATTAAGAATTGTTTATATATTGTGCTCTATAGCAACTGTTTAAAAACACTGCCTTCCGGATCACTAAAGTTCAAGTCAAGGTTCCCATAAAGAACTGTTGCCATAGCAGTTACCCAGCTCGAAAGTCCTCAAAATGGTGCCTATAAACGAAGCTGAAACCTGAAACCGAGGGCAGTTTTATGTCTGCCCTCGAGCCGGAATCAAACTGGCAACTCTCTGGTTCTGAGAAAAGTGCTTAACTCACTACACAACTACAGCCTATTTTCTAATACGGTCTTCTGAGAACAGCAAAAGGCACATTCATTCATAACCACAGATCTGCATCAACACACTCCCGGACAAGTTAAACAGACGTAATTCAATCTTATTAAACCCAAATGATCCAATTGCCAGGCAGCTCTAAATAAAGAGCCATTTGAAACAGCTTAACCTGTAGATCAATTCCCAGAACCTGGAACGGTGGTGAGGCCTGTAACCCACTTTCAAAGGCCTTCCATAACGAAGGGCATGTGAAAATGATCAATAAATGAGACGGTGAACCAGGATTTGAAAGTTGAGTTATATTACAAGTAATTGGTCTGATCATAAGTTAAAAACATCTATAAAAAGAGGATTTATGTGTGGGTTTTTCAGAAGACATTTTGGTCAGGGTTCATAAATGTGTCATATTAGTCCTCTTTCAACTTCCAACAATTGCGTGCCGTAAAAAGTCATATTTTGATCATCGTAATCTTCATCTGGACCATACAGACCCTAAAACACGTATGAAACGACCGTGGCATTATTAAAACAAAATGTCAAAAAAGAATAAACAATGTTTGATATTCATTAATAAACTTCATTCCTAAATATTCTCATTTTTAGACGCTGTCGGTCTCCATATTCCAACTTTTATTTGGTTAAAAATATGTAATTAACTATAGGGCTGTAGTTGACTAAAGACCTGTCCTGCCAATCGATTTGTCAACTAAAAAGGGGGCGTGGCAAAAGCTCGTAAACTATTACGTATCTCTATGTATCGGACCCAAACTGCACTCGCAAGACTACACCTGCAGGGGGAGTTCATGCAAAAGCAACTATTTATGCAAAAATATACTAGGAAACAATGTATTTATATAAAGACAGATTAAACTTGTGAATCATGAGTTTAATCTGCCTTTTTATATATAGATACCCAAAAAAATAATCTTCAGATAACTCACTCACTTCCCTTTCTGCTGTTGTCTCATATGAAATCCTTATAATCTAAATAAAAGGATTAGTTGACCAATACAAATTTTGGTCGACTACGACGCCATTGACCGATTAATCGACTTATTAAAAAAAAAAAAAAACACGACAAAATTGTTGACAACAAAAATAATCGTTTGTTGTGGTCCTAGTTGATGCTCAAGACATATGGAAAGGCCCAGTAAACAGAGATTGACCATAAGTTCAGACAAAACCAAATTAGATTACAAAAGAACTACGATCTGCCCTTCACCTCAAGGTTAAAATATGGGCAGTTTTGAATGTTGTGACGACACGTGAACCATCTTAAAAATCCTAACACCATTTACATGACACCATTCCGGGAAGCAGGACGGTGTTGCTAATGCTAAGCCTATAACGAAGCTTAGAGGCATTAAAGCGGGGCGTCTTTAAAAGGATGTCTTTATAAGTCCTCACGAGAGAGAACAGCTGTGAATACCAGCCAAAGGTTTAGCTCATTTACCTGAGCTGACGACAAAACCAATGGGATGGCAACAGGTGATGTGAGGGCAGAGCTACGAGGGCAGAGCTATAACTCTATCCAAACTAGGGCAGAATGGTTTTGGGGGAAAAAAATCCAATTACTATTTTTCAGTCAAGTATTGCGATTAGATTAGATTTGCAATATACATTTAAAATTTTAATTCTGTTCAAAGTTGACATTTTAAACATGTCCAGAAGAACTGACAAAAGACTGTCAAAAACGGACAAACTAATACAAGAATCACATTTCAGAAGATGCGTGTTTGTGGAGGTAATCATGGTACTTTAAAACTGCAGCCTTTGCTTACGCTAAATGTGTCCATTTTAATAGCGATTTCGATTTGATTGTGATTAATCTTGTAGCGCTAATTCAAACTAGCGTACACTTCTGTTACATAGCAAGAAAAATGTATAAAAATAAAAGCCATATTTGACTGTCCAGTTTAATTACTCGATTGAACCCTCTAATGAAGAACGTGTGAATGGGACAGAAATCTCCAGCGTAACTTATGAAACTGTGAGCTAGCCTAAACCTCACCACTAACAACTATACTAGCCAAGGACATAAGACAAACATTAATCTGCTCTAATTTAGGCAATAATTTGTTTAGACTGAATATAGTTCAAAATGTATTTTACTTTATGTATTTAAATTTTATTTGTGACAACGATTTGGCGAAATCTTTTTGTCATATTACTAAATGTTTAATTGGTCAAACAAAGGCATGTTCATGAATAAGCAGATTTTCTTTCCTCTTGTGTTCATTTCATTGACTTCATTGCCTCGAAATAAATAAAATAAAAATGAAAAAGGAGGCATAAATATAAACACAGATGTTATCTTAGGACCGTTTTCCATTTGTCGTCCCATTTACCCTCAGCAAACAAACACTTAAAACACCAGCTAACACAGCCTCTAGAGACAAGAATGATGAAGTGTCTTGCCCAATGGCACAGCTGGGATCAAACCGCCGACAGCGTTTCCCCAGAGGCTTAGCGCAGTGGAGCTCAGTTTTAGGCGGCTTTCCTATGAGTGTATTCTATTGTTTAAGCCCAGTGAGAATATAACTTTGCCTAATTTTTAAGTTAAACGTTTAGTCACTGCAATGGTAAAAATTATAAAAACTTCTCTAATTATAAAACTTCTCCAGTGGGCAAATCCTCTACTCCACTGAGCCGCTCCCATCTTTACTTCACAATATTGTGTCATTACTATAACTGCTTTGTAGAGCTGGCTTGAGAATAACCACATTTGTGAATCTAAGCATGCACAATTTGCCTGATTTAGTTCCAATTTGAAGCTAAAACCAAGTCCCTGCGAGCGCTCCCAGAGAACAGACTTCTCATTACTTATATAATTGGAGAATTATTGGCAGAGCGCGTACACACAGAAGTGAATGTACCCAGCGGGGGGCCGGTTGTTAGTCTGCCTCCCCCGGACCCCCCGCCTACACACGCTTGTTGCTCTGACAACTGCAGCCCCAAGCTAATGACCTCCTCCTGTGCGTTACTGTCTGTTTGTGTGGACCACTCAAAAAGGTGCGTGTCTCCCAGTGGAAGAACAGTAGCTTCAGATGAAATGGAAAAAGGAGAGATGCCAGGACAGAAGAAATAATAGGCTGTGGTCACGACAAGAATTTGATGTGATGAATTTAGATGGAGGCAGGGGTCTATAGAACTCTATGGGACACTGACGGTTCTGAAATACAGAAAATGTACAAATGTTGAATGTCAAAAAAACATAGAATTCTGTCAAATGGACAAAAGTTTTAAGAATACGTTATGTTTCTCATCCAAGAGGCTTCTTCAGTTCTGACAGTTTACTGGTGACCCACGGCCTTATATCTTTCTGAAGGGAGAAGCTAACCAGACTGAAACTAACACACCCTAGTTAATAACTAAATTACAGATACTCATAACTGTTCTATCTACTGAACTACCCTAAGGTGTGAACTGTCCCTGAGTCATGTTTTGCATAATCATTCCTGCCCCTAATGGCTCATCAACTCCTATTAGCATCGTTTTCTTGTTTTTGGTTTGGAAATGTTGAATTTATAATTTCTTGAGATAAATATGCCAGTATAAATCACTAACAAGTCTAAGTTCTTTCAGTTAACACGATGCCTGTGCTTTTGTTTGAAACCACAAATGTTGTCTTTTTTGGAATATCTTGTATAGTGTTAACATTTAACTATATGCCAGTTTTTTCATGGGAATATGTCCAGTAATTATAGACATATTCACCCAACATCTGGATTTTGACACTTAAAAGGCAACTTCTAACATAAAATTCTGACCCGTACCAGATTTTCTTCTGTGTATTTGCGCAAAATTTGTTTTACCCCAGTGCAGATATATTGTAGCTCTTGGGGTAGAGCTGTCTGCATCCAAGTGTTTTATCCTCAGAGAATCAGGAAGTGTTCTGTTAGCATTACCGTGATGATAAAACTCAGCTCTTCTTGTTGTGAAAAGCACTTATAAACTTGTTGTGGTGAAAAATTAGGATGCTCTGAATGCATAAGGTAAGCGAGGGATAAATTTGGATCACTGCAAACCATTTAAAATGAACTAGATCTAGGTTTTTAGAATGTAATAATGTCACAGTATTTCTCACAGATTTATGTGTAAGACTATAGTGGTATAAGCACTCCACATTTGAATCATTTTATTTAATACAGTATTTTGGTGTCTAAATGTCACTTATTGCTATTACTACTGAAGAAAAAAGCACTGATTATAGATTAAACATGGTTACTTCTAAATGTTTATACACTACAAGCATAAGCATAATTTGTTTTCCCATTTTTTTGCTCAGCTACTTTTTTAGACTATGGGGGGCCACCATAGTCTCTTCTATTAATGAAAAACACTGGTCACATCAACGCAATCTATTGAACATTCACACACAAACAGCAGCAGTAGATCAGAGCAGCGCTGGTGAAATTAGACTGCGATAATGAGAGGAATGTAAAGAGAGAAGTATCCCTCGCCCCCAGTGAAGGAGCCAGGCCAATCCACCTCCAATTTCCTCTGTTCTGAGCGGTCGATAGCTGCAGTAATTACTGGTAAATGCCCTGAGCTTTGGCTGCTCGGTGCCGAGGAACAGTGTGTGAGAGGGAGAGGAGGAGACGGGACTGAACGATTTTTACAATATCTAATTGGGATTTTCCTGTCTAGAGATGTCAAGATTATTTGGTTATTCTGTAATTGTGATTATTCAGGTCACAATGTAACAACAACTAAAACATAAACATTGTGATGATAGGCCTACTGCAAAAAAGCAAAAGTTCCTCTACCAGCTGTATTTCAGCAAAAATTGTCTAGAAAAGTGTTTTATTTTCCAAGAATCAGGAAGGAAGTTGTTGGTTGCATTAGGGTTGAGGCGTCAGAGTTGTGAAAAGCACTTTTAAACTTATCCTGGTGAATCATTAGGATACTGAGAACGCATACGGTAAATGAGGAACAACTTTGGACCTCTGCAAACTAATTCAGTTTTTCACGTTTTTAAATTTGGGTCAGCGCCTTTAACCTAATCATAAAGTGTTTTTTTTTATGCTAAACTACTCCAATAATCATGTATGCATTTGTTTGCGGGTTAGCAGGATTTATAAGAGGGTCGCTATGGAGACAGAATGTATAGTTTGCAGAGAAAACGATTTAAAATAAGTGCAACCTTTGCCATTTGAAAGAACTGCCGCCTTGGCATGTTTTCAGGGTGCGACCAATTTCAAACCAACTCATTCTGGTCTAACTTAAAGACAAGGTAAATTCTTAATGTTATTTGATCAAATAAACAACTTAAGTTTCAATAGATACAACTTGTCATTATTGGGATATTATTTAGTTTATACTACAAAAAAAGTGTGTAGAGTGTGAACTGTATATCCAGGTAAAAGTAATTCACGAGTTATTTATTTAGCCATTATTGTTGAAGCAATAGGACAGTACATTTTGACGACAGGTTTTGGTGCATTCAAATCATGTTCTGGTCCATCAAACTCAAATGGTTGGTCTGGAGCCATCGTTTTGTTGACCCTGTTTATATGATCTTATGACTGTGTTTGTCTTGTGATCGATTGTGTCTACATGTCTGTGTGTATCTCCAAATGTCACTGTACGCCAGGGTTTAATTTAAGTGCTTATTCAGTCGGTTTAAACATGTTTACAGCACAGTGAAGTCAAACATAGTAGTTCAGAGCCACCTTCTCTAAATAGTTTTGGGTGGATTAAACTTTAATCTTTTGATATCCTCATTATGCTTTTCCATTGTTCAAACACTTCCTTAAAAAGGTGCACTAAGTAACTTTTCTGGTGGAGGGTCACTGCCACCTGCTAGTCTCCATGGAGATGCCTCGTGTCTGGAATGTTCCACAGTATGGCATTAAACTCATCTCCATGGATTCAAGCAGGTGAGGCCACCAGGTCAAGTTACAGGTCAGATCTGTGGTGAGCCAAGCCCGCTCACAGTAAAGGTGTATGTTTTTTTTAAAAAACAAACCCTGTAATTAACCAAATCCAAGATGGATAAGTTTAATGCTGTACTGTGGAACATTTCAGGCAAAGCCTTCATGGATATAAGCAGGTGGCACACCCGCAATCAGAAAAGTTATAGTGCACCTTTAGTTATTAACTTATATGCGTTTATCTGCAGCGCATCATTCAAAGCAGATTATAAACTCACTTTTATTGCATCACAAAAGGCAAAACTTTATAACTCCTTTAAACCTGATAACACCATTAACTGGTTCCAACTAACTACATTTAGAGTCTTCTTTTGTCACCTGCTGAAGTCTGTTTAGTCCTGAACATGACAAGTATTTGTAAGTATAAGTATTTGTCCACTAGATTTGACATGGACTGTTTGATTTTTCATTGCAGCTATACCAGACACTTCAATTATTGAAAGAATTGGTAACCAATAATCAATATATGGTTATTTCAGTTTAAAGCAACACCATGCAACTTTCTGGAAGTTAATACCAGGTTTGTGGAGATGCAAGCCTTCTCACAGTAAGCACAAGTTTTTCTATGCATATTATTCATTAGCTCTCTTACCCTCCCCTCTCTCTCTCGTTTTCCCTCTTTTGTCTCCCATGCTCTTCTCCACCCCTCCATCCCTCCCCCTTTCTCTCTCTCCTTCACACTCTACCTTTTCAGTTCCCCTTATCTCATTGCCTTTCTTCCTGTTCCCTATAGTCCCCTCTCCTTCTCTCTCTAAGTGCAATAAAAACATAAAAAACACAACATGCTTTTACTTTCTTTTTTGCGTGAATTTTGTAAAAAGTAATTAATACTTATCTCAACTGAATTTTAGATAAAATATATAAAAGAAGGAATCACACTAGAAAAAAACATTGCCATGTCAGCTTCATAGACTGTATATATAAATGGACATAGCTAACCCGCTAGCCGCCGCATTCGAAACAGGAAGTGCGCAAGCTCTGGTTGCAATGCACCTTCTATTGAAAAAGTGTCTCGCCTCTCGCCCCCTCCGTAACTGCTGCCATTAGGCTCATCATTTTGGTGTTAACATGTTTGTCTTAACCCGCTCTACATGACCCTGGTGTTTTTATTTCACTATTTTGTCCCCAAATCAAGATATGAACAATAAGAACAAACCAATCCGGTGCCTGCTTTCCCCAAGATCGCTCCCATCAGCGTTAGCAACAGGTTGATTGACAGCCTTATTGCTAAGCGCCCACCGGCTGCCAAACCAGCAGTGCGAGTGGGAGGGGGCGTGTAACTTCAGCCACCTCAATCCTGATTGGCTCTTTAGTTTCACACACTGATTTTCAAAAATGGTCCCTGGTTGCAGATTAGCCGCTATAACTGCTAGCCTCAATGATCTTAATTTGGTTGCAACCAAACGCTATGGATGACATCACACTCCCTTAGTCCACTTTTATTATACTGTCTATGGTCATCTTACTAATGCCTCCAAGACAAGTCCTAAAATAATCTTGAGTTGCTATCAAAACTGATCTGATTGTTGCAAAGCTCCGAGAATAATCCAGCCAAGTTAGTGACTCAACACTATAAAACGATGGCAGTAATGTTTGAATATAAAGTCATTGAACTTTATCTCCAGCCCATATCTTTGACTTGTCCTTCAGATATTTACGCAGCACACTCAGCGCTGAGGTTACATCACGTCAATTACAAACAGGACACAAGAGCCGCCTCTGTGATTACGGGTCAGGCCATAAGTGCAGAAACAAGTGCTGCAATATTAATTAGCAGCTTCAACCTGCTCAAGCAAAGGGTAAAATGAGGTTATGTTTTTATAATAATGCACTGTGTGTGATTTGCATGGCAGCTCTAGACTCTTGACTTTTTATTTCTGTCAGTGGTCACTGTCTGAATCAACATAACTAAGAAAATACTCTGCTTGGATATTATACATATTTTTAAAATTTTTATGTGTATATTTTTTTACATGATTTATAATATTTGAAGGCTTTAAATCTAGAATATGTCTGCACAATTAATCACAAGTGAATCAAAACTGCAATGGGTTGTTATTAGGTAATCAAATGTAATAATAGTGCCCACAGCTGCCCGGGGGAAGACTGATGGAAGATAGGCTGCCAATCTGTGCCATCGGCCCCTCCGACCAACACCAAGAATCACACACACCACATTCATTCTAGGCAGTATGACAGAACTTGGGTCGAGCAGATTCTGCACTGGCGCCCCATTTACCCAAATGTAGAAAAACAATGCTAACTCTGTTGTTAAGAAACCTTTTTCTTTTATTAGTTTAGCAGTTCATATTCAGGACTCAGGATTTTCTCAGATGCTTCTGGACAGGTTAAAATGTGCAAATGATAGCTGAAATTCTGCCTGATTATCAAACATAAATTGCAAATCTAGCGCAAATCTTGTCAGACAAATCAAGGTTTTTTTTCCCCAAAATCACTGCGCTCTTGTTGAGAGCTACCAAATTAAACCACCCTTATCACAAATGTATCTGGTTATGGGTTTGCTCTATGCCTGTGTGCTGGTGCCTTCCTTCTCTCCCTCTCTTCCTCTCTTCCTCTTCCTCCCTCTCCCCCTCTCCTCCCCCTCACTCCCTTCTATCTGTTCCTTACTCGGGGCTTCATTGTGATCGATTGGCGCGCCCTGCCCAGCCCTGCCCCTCTAATGTAATAAAGCGGCCGCTCCCCCAGACAGCACCAATCAATCTCCAGAGCCATTCATCTGCCTCTGAGCTCAGCCGGCCGGGCCTAACTGCAGAGAGAGACAGAGCGCCATCGATCACCCATAAACACACACACACACGCTCCCCCTGCTCTCGCATCTTTCTCATTACCTCTCTTCCCCTCCTCTTGTCTCTCCTTCTACTCCCTTTTTCATTTTCCTTTTACTTGTTACCTCTCTTACCCCTCTCCCTCCTCTTCTTTCATCTTTCTGCTCATCTGCTTATTCTCCCTCCTCTTCACCTTCTTACTGCTCATCCCCCTCTCCTCTTTCTCTCTACTTCCTCCTCTTTCTCCTTCACCCTCCCCTTATTTATCCTTTTTCTTGTTACCTTTCTTCCAGCTACCTCCATTTCCCTCCCCTTCTCCCACTTCTTTCTCTCTCCTTCTCCATTTTCCCTCTATTAATTCTCTCATTCCTCCCTCTCATCTTTCTCCATCCCTCTTTTCACTCTCTCCATTTTTTCCAATCTCCTGTTTCTATCCCTCCTTGTTCTCTCACCCTATTCTCCATATTTCCTCCTCTCACCCCATATTTTTAAACCTCTCCCTCCATTTCCTATCCTCCATCTATCCTTCTCCCTCTTCTTATCTCTCCTTTGTTCCTTCCCTCTTTCTCACACGCATAAACGTATACAGTACACATGCATTTGCGCAAGGACACGGCAACACAACAGATAAATCAGGTTTTACAGTGATGGGAGAGAGGGAGAGAGAGAGAGAGACAGAAGGAAAGAGATAGGGAGAGGAAGAAGAGAGAGAGACAAGTAGAACATCCATACCTGTTTATGCATCTCGATGTTTAGGCCGTAGGACATCTCGTAGTACTAAAAACAGATAGAAAAACACATGGTTAAGATATAGAATGGAGAATTTCAAACTACCACCACCACACCTGTTCTTATTGATCTGTTCTAAGCAGTTTGTCAAGTCCTTCTGTGAGTTCCCGGCTTTTACCTGCTCCAAAAAGACAGTAATTTCGCCTCAATACCACATCAGGGTTACATTATTTTACATTAGTGTCAATTTGTACTGTGAATTTGAGGGTTTGACAAGTACCTTTGCCCTACATTGACGGCACCATGGCTTCCTGACAGAGCTCGCAGAGGAAAATGAGCCTATTCGCAAAATTACAAAGTGATTATAAAGTCAAATGTGACACTCTAATCATCTCCATTAGCATGTATGAGATCGTCAGTGCTACACCTGTGAACAAAAAGCAGGTGCACCTCTCCAGCTTGGTGAGAAGCCATTCATAAATAAAGGTTTGGAGTAAAACTGTTGGCCCGGTTTTTCTCAAGGTCGATACAAAGAGGCATATGTTAAAGGCGCACTAAGAAACTTTTCTGAGAGAAGGTCCGTCATCTGCTCGTCTCTATGGAGATGTAATTTCATGTTCCACAGTATGACATTAGACCTCTATCTTCTTCATTTATTTAATAGTTAGTGTTTTTATTAGTCAAAAACACCTTGAAAAACAGGCGGGTTCACCTCTCCACAGATCTGACCTGTAATTTGGCCTCGTGGCTTCACCTGCTTGTCTCCATAGAGAATGAAGCGTTTAAACATTCCAGGCACAGCAATAACATCTCCATGGAGACAAGCAGGAGGTGGACCTTTCACCAGAAGTTACATAGTGTGTCTTTAAGGCGGTTCTTACCATCACATAGTGCCGCTGCATCTCTGTCTTCTCACTGGCTAGTTTCTCACATTCCAGCTTCAAACTGCAAAAAGACAAGAACATTTTAATAGTATAAATAAAATAAAATATTGATCATTTGCTTTTGAATCACAACTATATTGGTAATCAAACCACTCAGACTATAATAAAGGTCTTGTACCCGATTCTTTCTCATGTACTTCAGCAAAAAATGTACACAAACAGTACACATATACTGAATAAACAGTACACATATACTGAATAAACAGCACTTAAGGAATATGTGCTGTGTGCTGCCTGCATCCAGTTATAAAGCATTTTATTGTCCGGTAATCAGGGAGTGCACGTTAGCATGCTAAGTGTTGTTAGGTTTACAGTCATGGCAAAACTCTACTCCACTCTCTGAAAATTGTTAAAAGCACTTGTAAACTTGTCACGGTGGCTAATTAGGATGTTATATGGATAGGAATAACTTTGAACCACTGCAACTGTTTTAAAATGAACTAGTTCTGTTTTTCACGTTTTCATCAACCTTCAAGTTATAAGATGCCAAAAATATAGAAGACAATGAGTCATGACGGACATGTAAAGTGTTTCTATATTCAAAATAACACAATGGATTTAAAATAAATGCTAAATAATATAACAAAGATTTAATGAACAAGTTTGATATTGGTATCTGCAAGAACTGTTTATCGGCCACAGCAGCCACACAAATATTGAATATCGGTATTGGTTCAACAGATCCTTAGAGGAACATCCATAAAATGTATGTAAATGTAATGTTGTTCTAACCTCCTTTTGAATATTTAGTTAAAGGTCCTATATTACATAAAATTGACTCTTGTGAGGTTTTAGCCATGTTAGAATGGCTTTAAGCCTCCTCAAAAACATACCTGGAGTTGTATTTTGTTTCATCATTTACATATGTTTGAGTAATTCTTTATTTGTCTGCATCCCCAAAGCTCAAAATGTTGTGTTCCACATTGTGCTCTGTTCCAGGGATAAATTATAAAGCTCAAAATGTTGTGTTCCACATTGTGCTCTGTTCCAGGGATGAAATTATCCAAATGATTCTACTGAAGGTGTATGGAGTTTAAAAACACAGTGGAGCACTTCCTGTATCACCACATGAGATCACAAGGTTTTCAGTTTGAGGAAAGATCTCAGCCTAAATATGCAGGGTTTGTGTGTTAAACATGTGTGACTGAAACAAAACACAACTCCAGGTATGTTTTTGATGAGGAAACAACATTATAACATTGATCAGAAAAAATTGTAATATGGGCCCTTCAAAAAAAAAAAAAATCACTCATTGTAAACATTTGGGGAATTTCACCTGTTGCATCCCCAGCCCCTATAATTGTTAAGTCTGTCCACACACACAGACTGGGCCTTTACTGTACACACTTCTGCAGCTTTCTTCACAGACACAAGGGAAAATAAATGAGTGATTTATGAAAGCCTGAGCCCACACACCACTCTCTCTCTCTCCTTCCATCTCTCTCCCTCCTTCTCTGCCTCTCTCTACTCCATCTCTCTCTTTCTTAGCCCCCCTCTCTCCACTCCTTTTCCAACTCTCTCCCTCGCTGCACTTTTTTCTTTCTCTCCCCCTGTCCCCACACTTCCATCTGTCTCTCTGTCTCTCCCTCTCTATTCGTTTCCTACCCTCTCTCTCTCCCCTTGCTCTCCTCTTTCTTCTTCCTCTATGGTTCCTCCCCCTCTCTCTTCCCCTCCTCTTTTTCCCTTCCTTCTCTTTCTGTCCCTCCTTCTCTCTCTCCCTCCTCCTCCCTCTCCCTCTCTCTTCTCCTCCATCCATCCAGACAGACCTACCGCAGCGCCTGCCCACCGCATGTGTCGGCTCTGTGCTTGTGTGTGGATCAGGGTTAGACCAGTGGCTGAGGCTTGGCTTGTTTTCCTTATGGTGAAGGGAATGACTGTGGTCTGGCTGAAGTTTTAATGTTAAACCAGAGATGACAATCAGAAAGTTAGACCGGGTCATAAACACAGGGCTAGCATCTGTGTTTGGGTTAGCAGCCCTAACCAGGCAGGTACAGACCACATGTAAGGCCTAAAACTGGTACTAATCCAGGACTAAACGGGGACTCAATCAGGACATGAGCCAGCCCAAGTCTAAACCAGAGCTGATTCAGGAAAAATGACTTCGTTTAGAGTGGTTTTAGACCCGGGGTAAAGAACTAAAACTGGTGCTAAAAAAGGACTAAACAAGGACTAAAGCCAAACAGTCTAAACCACGGCTGATTTAGGATAAAGTACTTAACTAGGTCTAAACTAGGAAGACTGGTACTAAATACGGACTAAACAAGGACTAAATCAGGAGATGGACCGACCAGGACTGATTCGGGATAAAGTACTAAACATGGTCTAAAACAGGTCTAAAACAGGTCTAAACTAGGATTATAGTACTAAGCCACAACCAAACAAAGACTAAATTGATAAAGACTCCCATTAATTCCCATAAAAGTCAATGAATGCAAGGCCCAGAAATTGAAGTAAAGTTATAGCTGAATTCACAAATTCACTTTTCCCTTTAAGAAAATACATTTGGTACATTTTTTACAAGACATAACTTGCAGTACATTTTAAGCCAACAGTGTAAATAACCAGCTGCCTCTTTAGCTCGTCTATCCCAGTAGAAATAGTACAATATTAAATAATGGTGGAAACAGCAATTTAACAGTTTCCACCATACTACCTCTATATTGTCCACGCTAACCATGAAGTCAATGAAAATGGACTAAACCAGGTCTAAACCAGGACTAAAGTAGGACTATAACCGGATCTGAACCAAAGCCAAGTCAATATAAAAAGACAATTCAGGACTAATGGAGCAGCAGATACAGTTGCTGATACAATCTGGCAATTGCTTAGTGCCACTGTGTCTTTTGGCAACACACACATTACTTCCAGTGAGTTTGTGAGGAAAACAAACGAGTATTACCCCAAAATAAATATCCAACAGATTTAAATTAACAAGTCGCATCTTTGTGTACTATGCTCATACCATCAAGTCAAAACACAATACTGGAATAAACTACACTAAGTCAGGATTAAAGTAGGACTATACAAGGAATACATGTACAGATGAAACTAGATCGAAACCAGCTCTAAAATGGATAATTGATACTTTGCAGCTGATGTCATCAACATTGTCTGGGAGTGTGACGCCAACTGTAGGCACTGCTCTGTCTGAAGCTCTGTGACTCAAGTTAGACTTTAATGTGAGCTTTATTGTAACATAATCTGATCAGAAAGAATTGACTAAACTGGCACTACAACACGTGAGCCGATTGCTGTTAAACAAGTCTCCCACACATAAAATTACAGTCAAAAGCTAGCTAGCAGTTTTTCAGTTAGTCACTCAGCTTTTTTGTTAAAACTGAAACACCTAAACAGGACCATGAGCGCTCGTATTGATCACAGGCTCCTGAAAATGTGTTTAAATCCATTTGGTATTTTTTTGTTAACAATTGCATTGTGTCCACCATAGTAACTGCTGAACATTCTGCCACAGACATTCATGTACACCCCACCCCCCACCTCCCCCATATAAAACCTGCCAACGCTGTAGTTTAGACCTCTACACACCTTATATTTCATAGGTCTTCTCTCAAATGTTTATGCCCCTAGACTTGTTAAAATGTGCACTGCCAACTAGAGATATAGACTTGGTTATAGAAGTGGTTAACTCGATTAACTGGTCGCAATTTTCTTAATTAATCAACTAGTTATTTTATTAGAAATACAGAGAGTGGACAACAGCAGAAATGAGCATACATGGAGTGAGTTAGTTGGAGTTTTGGGGACTGGACAATTTAATTGTTTTGTCACGATACTAAAATTTCAAACTCCATTTCGATATTAAGGAATAGGGATGGGACAATAAACAATATCGTTTATCGTGATAAAAAGGACAATAATCGTTCATGGGACATTTTATATAATCGCCAAGAAAGATAATTGTCATTATATCTCGAGAATGTGCAGAACAAACCTGTTTCTCTATGTTTACTTCTAGATCACTGTCGTTTTCACTTATAATGATGTACAATTATATAACAGTTGTTTAAATACGGACCCTATTCAAAATATTAAAATTGTAATTATTCATATCCAGAACATTTTAAACTGTCAGCAACTTTAATCATTGTCGTGACATAATCGTTATTCGTTAATCATTATTTTAGCCATGATAATCGTGACACCAAATTTCAATATCGCCCCATGTCTAAGAAATAGACTCAATACGCAATACAGATTCTGATGCCACGATGATACTAAAAACCACTATTGAGACTTTTAGCATTAAATGGTTGCATTTTCTTTTTTTATTACCACATGGTCTTATATCTGTGTAATCCCTCAGTCGTCAGGTAGGTTCCATAGTGGTCCATTTGCGTATACTAGTATGTGATCCAAACCAAATGTAAACACATGGGGAAAAAAAATCTCACAGGATCATTTTTCTCATGTGCGCACAATCTTGTAGCAATTTTATCTTGCAAGATCTTGTGACACGAGATCTTGTTCTGTGAATGTGACTTTTTTAGTATCGATACCTGCTCAAATGAGTATCTAGTTTCAATACTTGTTTTAGTATCCATTAGTATCTGATTTTGCATACTTTTGACGAACCTGGTACATAGCTGTTTTTACACAAAATCCTAATAATACTGAAAGCGTTTTCCAGCGCCAACCCACTTTTAATTGATTCATGGATGCACAGGATGACCAAGAATTTCTTTAATCGACTACAGCCCTACTGCAAACTGAACCTCTATAGAAAAACAAAACCAACATTGCAAATTTAATCACTATCTGTCAGAAAACTCAATTAGATAATATCAGTGTTTCCCATAGATTTTGTTTATGGATTATGGCAACACAAATTATTTTTTATTACAATTATTTAATCTCATTCAATTTGTGAAGTATAAATGTCACTGAAACTTATAAAGGAGACTACACTGGTCAAAAATTATAACACAATGAGCGAGTTCAGACTATGGGAGTCCACCATAGTCTCCTGTATTAATCGGAAACACTGATACTGAAAATACAAATCAAACTAAATATATATCATTACCCACCTGTGGTACTGAGCCTGTAGAAACTGGAATTCCTCCTTGATGCGGTCCAATGATTCTGGGATGGTGAATTTGAAGGGCTGCCCTGGGGCCTGGTGGGGAGTCTAACACACACACACACACACACACACACACTTATTGAAATGATAGTTCCTTGTTATGAGTCATTCTCTGTGCATCTGGTGCCTCTAGCTCCAGGCTCAACACCAAACCATGTCAACAACCTCTAATTATTACAGACTTTTAACATTTTATGAAGCTCGGATAGCAGGGCCGGAAAGACCAGGCTAATAATCAAGTGGAAAACCAGGATGTAAACACGTAGTACCAATATTTAAACTAAATAAGAGGTCTCAAGTAAAGGGTTTTGGTAGGAAGTGGTCAGAGTAATTTATCATAGTTTGATGATAGCCATTAAAGTCAAAATCTTTAGTAGCTAGCCGGACGATTTTCCATCTACATGTTAAGAAAAGTGTTTAGTAGAGCTGCACCTGTACTTTAGACCTCTACAAACATATTCTGAATTACATGGCATTCGTTTTAGTTTTTTTTAGTTCATATTTCAGTTTCACACACTCACTCTGAACACAATCCTACCTTTTAAACATAAAATTGCAAATTTAATCACAATCCCCAATGGAGGTTTTTGCAAAAATTGTGCAGCCCTAGTGTAGACTCTCAATCTTTGGTAATAGTTCCGTTGTTTGCTAAGCCATTTCACATTGCATGCCTATTGGTGACCTAAACCGCCCCATACAAACTAATTGAACACAACTGGTTCTGCATTTAGAGTGGAACATGGTGCAAAACAGTTATTACATTACAGCTTTTAAGGCCACTCGAATATGAAACTACCCATTACAGAAATACTTGTCTCCAGCTTATTATTATTTGCCTCCGTCTACATTCTATTGCTTACAACTGGACAGACTGGTGGAAATCTTATAGCTTTGCCTGGGATGTTACACAGTATGGCATTAAATTTGTCCATCTCCACAGAGCCTGGAGGCGTTACCTGCTTGGCAAGTTACAGGTCAAATCTGTGGTGAGGCGACCCAGTTCGCAGTTTACAATAACAATGCATATTTTTCAAGGTATTTTTAAGCAATAAAACACCTTTAATTGTGTGAAAACAAGACAGTAAGCCAGCTAAATAATTGCAATAAAAAATTTGTCTACCTAGAAGTCTTCAATCAGTGTATCCATTTATTAAAAATCTACATTTACAATAGAATAATCGCTTGTATAGTCAACTAAAGAAATAGAAATAAATAGGTAGGTAAGTTAAATGCCATACTATGGAACATTCCTGGCAAAATAATAACATCTCCATGAAGACAAGCAGATGGGGAACCTTCCACACCATCTGAAAAGTTACAGAGTGCACCTTTAACCCATTCTAGAGCTTATACTGTTTGAATGGTCCGCACAAATATGCACAATGGCCTTATTTCGGTCTCCGAGCCTTGCATTGGACACGTGGGTTTGGGGTGAGGGGTCTTACCGGGTGGCGCCCCTGGGGGAACATGGTTATCAGCAGCGGAGGATGAGCTACTCTCCTTTAGGGCAGAAAAACAGCGCGCAATGGGGAATACGGGACACTCAAGAAGAGGAGGACCACCGGGAAGTATCCATCCGCCGTTATGGTCCACGCTAGCTTCCCCTCGTTAATTCCAACCCAAACTGACCGCCCCGATGCTCCGTCCGAGTTTAACGAGCGATTAATGTGAATTGTGCACCCCCTTTGCTCCACTCCCGCTTCGTGTTGCTCCAGCGGTAGTGGCGGTAGTCGTAAATCAACCGGAAAAACACGGGAAACGGCTCATTAGCTGGGGGCGAGAGGAGAAGCGGAGGAGGAGGGTAGTAGTAGGAACCAGGTGAAGAATGAAAAGCCTCCCCAGCCAACCACTCTCCACCGACCGTAGTGTTGTTTATTGTGTACAATCCGATATATTCCCAAGAAGATATACGAGAAAACTAGCCAACAAGGAGAAATTCAAGCCCGATGACCACAAAGAAGTGCTCTCGGTAAGGTCAACGGAAATCCACACAAGTTAATTGCGTTGAAGAGTCCCCACTTGACTCGATGCTGCGGTCGAACCAATTGTCGAGGCGTCCAACCATTTAAAAAAAACAAACGTATTTTAGTTCCCAGTGTGTTTTAATCTACTTCCAAGCAGATTTATCGAGAAATAACCCCGCGTTTGGCTTGAAAACAACTACTCTCTCGGATACGTTGCTCCCTGTAGCTTCGCTTTACCTCAATGGCAACTTTCTCACGCGGTTTTACGCTCTCAGGCTAACCGACACACTGGACCCGCCCCCTAAACGTCTCTGGACCAATGGGAATCGCGGCTCCACGTGGGTCCATTATCGTTCAGCCAATCAGCGACGCGGAAAGTGCCCAGAGCCGGTTGACCTCGTTGAGCTACGCTGAAATTGGCCAATGGACACGAAGCTTCACTAAATCCTAGGCATTTCGACCCAGGGGGCTTGGTTAAAGGGGGAGGATGTCTGAGTCGTGTAGTTTTCTGCTTATTTTGACAATAAATATGGGTTTAATTGTCAAACTGGGTTACAAATCCACTTAGGATTATGGTTAAGTTTAATAAAATTGGCAGTGGTTAGGGTTAAGATAAGGAATAACAGTAACAATAATCTTTGGGTCAGGCAATTTTATGTTATTTGCATGAAGTGACAATGGTTTTCTGCTTGTTTTAACTATACATGTGAGATCAACTGAGGTTACAACTTGACTTAAGGTTATGGTTATGTGTCAGAACAGGTTAAGGTTAAGGTTTAACTGGTAACTCCAGGTACTGACTTATGGCGATTTGCTTATTTTGGCAACATTGTCTGTTTAATTGTCAAACTGGATTGCAAAGTCACTTGAGGTTATATTAGCTTTTCGGACAGAGGCTTTGGTATTGGTCATGTGGGGTAGATAAGTCTATTTTCTGTTTATTTAGCCAATCCTTAATATTTGTATCCTTCTTCGCATATTTATTATACTAGCTACTTTGCTGTTGCAACATGGAAAATCCCCTCTGTACCAGTCACCGTCTGTGGGATGAATCCAGCTTTTCTTATCTTATTTGTACACGAGTAGATAGACAATGGTTTTCACTGATTTTGTCAACAAATTAGCTGGTAATTAAGGTTTAGCAGTAGACTTTGGTTGCGGTTAATACAGATTAGTTGTTTGGGTAGTGCAATGTCTGTTATTTACTAGAACATGTACTAGTTTAATTTTCTGTTGATTTCACAATAAATTGGCGTAATTATGAAACTATTCACAGATTGTTTTGGGATTATGGTTAGAAATCAGACTAAAGCATTATGATTATAGCAAAAATAAACAACTCTACCCTTAGCTCTTAATCTAATACTGTAAACTCTTTTTTTTTGTCTCGTTTTAGCGTGTTTTTCTAAGGATTTTTAACAGAAATTGTCAACAAAAGTGTGAGTGGAGCAGGACGTTGTGAAGACACGCCCCGGAGCCAAATGCCTGGGAGTCCCGTCCACAGTAGCTTCCATTCCGGAGGCGCGAAGGGCGGGCTCTGCGGTGGGTGAAAGGCAAGGCTCAGCTGTCAATCAAAGTAACGTGGGGACTCGGCGGCCGCGAGGAGGGGTGAGGAGGACGCGCGTGCACAGACATGACATGAGCGCGCACGTCCGGATGAATCACCGGCTTTCTCGCACGTACACACCAACACGCACGCTGCAGACAAGAGTACAAATACTGGCTTTCGTGGTAGCTGCCGTGAAGCTTCCTAACAAGTGTCAGGGCAAATCAACTCAAATGTCTCCCCTTCCCTCCTCCTGTCTGCATGCAATGTTATACAGAGGACCCGCACTTTGCACATGTATTTAATAATAATACGACCACTTAATGTAAAATATAGGCTAATATTTTTCACCTTGTGGTTGTAATGCAATATACTATTTTTTCAGTACCACAACCACTTACCGTCTCAATAGAAAATCAAAATACAGGCTCATTTCCAGTGTAAGCAAATGGTATTAGTATTACGCCAAATTAAGAGGTCAAGGACATATTATACAGGCTAGACTATTTTGTTGTTCTCTTTAAATGTAAATTCCACTCAACCCTAAGGCTATGTGGTTTTAAAAATGGTTCTAAATTACCATATTCGCTGCATGGGGAACAATAGTGAATCCTATTTATTTAGCGCGCGTTAGGCTACAAGATGTTAAAATAGTTTGAATTACATCACATATAGTTATCATCTGATGAGCTAAACATTGCTTACGCCAATTTTATCTTATTTACGTTGTCAAAAATGAATGTATTGATTGCAAATTTGACTGATCCCAGTGTGTGAAAAGGCCTGCATCATGATTAGTGGGGGTTGAATGAGTAGCTGTTTTTTTCAAAGTGGGTCATAAACCAGGCTTAGGGTGTGCCCCTCTTATCCTGTCTAAGCACCATTCACTTCACATGGAAAGCCCCTCCGCCCCGAGCTGACCTGTGATTGGTTTAGAGAGCTCAACCCCTGACCCCGTGCCCTCTGACCTCCGCGGGGGCTGATCCAGTCCATATGAGAGACTCCTGACTGTGACCAGGCCTGACCCTTTCCCATGGGCTCACATAGGATATGCATACACAGGTGTTTAGCCCACGGTGTGACTGTTAGCTGCACCGCAAAGTGCACATGCAGTGATGGATGGTAGTTATGACTGTAATCTTATATTTTACCTTTGCTAATTTTGAAGCATAATAAATATTAAACACAAAACTCAGTATTGCATATAAAAACAATCTTTACTTTAATTTAATTAGTTGTTTATTTATGTTAATAAAAGAGGCGCAAACCCCTATCTTTAAAAACACAAGAATGATCTGCGGTGAAGTTCCTCATCACAAACAGACCTGGAGTTGTGTTTTGTTTCATTCACACATGTTTAACACACAAACCCTGCATATTTAGGCTGAGTTCTTCTCTCAAACAGAAAACACTCAGTTCCACCTTGTGATGTCATGTGGTAGGAAGTGCTCAACTGTGTTTTAAACTCTATACACCTTCACTAGAATCATCTGGATCATTGCAGACCTGGAATTGTCAGTCTCTACTGAACTAAAGGCAAAAGGTAGCTGTTAACTTGAAAATTACTACTTCATGACATCACAAAGTGGAACAAAGCATTTGGAGCTTTGGAGACGTAGACAGACTAATAATAAAGGGTTACTGAAACATGTGTAAATGAAAAAACTCAACTCCAGGTATGTTTTTGATGAGGTAACAACATTATAATATGGCTTAAAGTGTAATATAGCACCTTTAAGTGTTAAGAGAGCGTTTAGTATATATGTGTTAAGTATAAAACATTACAATAGGCCTACTGTAGTTCGAGTATAGCATTGTCCCCTCATACTGTAAAATCCTGTTTTATCACACATATCATTAGATTTGCATTTTATGTTATGTTCAGTTTATGGTGCACATTTTTACACATGTCCTAAATCACTTTGTTTACATCTATTTTGGGATCGGTGTGGCCCCTTTAACATATATGAACAAAAGACTATTCAAACAGCGTCATAAATGCATCTGACAGCTTATTTGCAGAAAACAATATACCTATAACTTCATAAAACAAGAAGAATAATTTGCATATTTGGACTTCCTGCAGAAATAAAAGATAACTGATATATTTTGTTCCCCACGTCTGTTCTCTAATCCAGCTTTTGTTCTATAAAACGGTCAAAGCTTCTGTAATGCTTCTTGTTATGTTAAAGATAATAGTGCACATTTTTATATACGTATTTTAAATGGGTTTTTGTCAGCTGCGGATGAAGTACTAAATTTTGTTACTTAAGTACAAGTACAGATACAGAGGCAAACGTTACTCAAGTAAAAGTATCACATGAAAAATCTACTTAAGTAAATGTAAGTACCCATTTAAAAAATGTACTTTTAAAAAGTAAAAGTATTTCATTATTATTTTTGATAAAGTGTTGTTAAGTTAGTCTTAAATGTAGTGATATAGATTAAAAATGATACATATTTTGGTCAACAGTAACAATATAAATCAATTTCTTAATTTTTCTCATGAATTTTATGTATTTATTTTTGTTTGCTCAAAGCCGAAGCTTGAACTCGAAAACTTTAGTCAAGACGTTGTCATGAAAATGGTAAAAATAACCCCTCAAATCATATCTGTGTAGTGTAACCCCCTCAAATCATGTGAAAGTACCGTACTTTTCAGTCCAGTTCAGAAATGTAGTGAAGAAAGTACAGATACCTGCTCTCAAAGTAAAAGTAAAACGTACCCAGTGTAAAATGTACAGATACCTACAAATTGGTACAGCACTTTACTGCTTGTACTTCGTTCCCTTCCTCTACTTGTTTTTATAGACCATTTCATTGCTATCAACAGATTAATCCCTAATTGAATAGACATAAGTTCCCAGAGACAGCAGCTGCTAATGCCAAGTTGGCCGCACATTTTGTTAGCTCAGGCATCCCTCAGTCGGTGCAATACGATTACGTTTATAGGGTTAGTCAGGGCTTCAGAGTGGGACCATTAAGGAACAAAGGCCAGCCAATTCAGAGCTCTTTATGAGAACTGCGTGACTTCATCTGGGTGCTCCTGTTGAACCCGTTAATTTACAGATAAAATACAGTTAATCCTCCACCCAGGTACTCCGACTGTAGGCTTTTAGTCGTTTAGTCAATTAACCTGTCAAAATTAGTCATCAACTTATTATATTTAGATTATACAGATTTATATGGGACAACAACAGAAAGGAGACGTTAGTGAGTGAGTTCGTTAGCTAGTGTTCAAAAATTTAATCTGTGTTTAATATATTGTTTCCTAGTACTTTTTTCTGTATAAATAGTTGTTTTTGCTTGAACTCCCTTGCAGGTGTATGTTTTTGCTTGAACTCCCTCTGCAGGTGTAGTCTTGTGAGTGCAGTTTGGGTCACGTACATAGAGATACGTAATGGTTTTGAGAGCTTTTGCCACGCCCCCTTTTTAGTCAACCGAGAATTTCTCTAGTCCCTTACTCCGACCATAAACCATGATCGGGAGATGGGTCCCCGGGCGCTCACTGCTCCTTAACATAGCTGGATTGAAGGAAGGGTGAAATACAGCAATAGCGCTACATTTGCGTCATTGACCCAACAATTCAAAACATATTTAAATATTCCATCGTTTGAATGGTCAAAAGTCAAAATGTCAGAATTTTGAAACTCACGAATGTGCATGTAAACATCTTGGTTGAGGGTCGAGTGTTGTAAAGTGAATAGAAAGATTAACTTGAACAGTGCCAAAACATCACCTTATTATTGTAGTTAGGAAGATTAGGTTTCTGTCAAATTTCTTGGTAGCTTTTTGAGACTTTTCTTACCGCTATATTCAAAGCAAAGTGGTTGAAGTGTCTTGCTCAAATACCCAAAGGCACAACAACAATATATGCAGGAATCAAACCACCAACTTTTTGACTAGTGGGCAAACTCCTCCACCAATTTCCCACTGCCGCTTTGATAATGAAATGTGGACACTCACCATTCAAATACACAATCGCACATGAGCTCAGTTGCCGCCTTATTTCCTTAACAAATCCGGCTTCCCCCTCCCCAGCCACCTCGTCCTCCTCCCTCTCACTCTCTTTCTCTGTCTCTCCTCTCCTCCCGTTCTCACCCACTCATTTGTTTAGCGTGGAAAAGCACACAATTAGCCCCTGCTTTGGATGAGGGCACCAGAAACCTGCCACATAAAACCTCATTTGGTTTGCAAATAGCTCCATTTCTTTCTGATTTTAGTGGCTTAAAACAAATGGCCCGGGTTTTGTTTAGAAAAGGAGGGAGGAGGGAGAGGAGGAGGGAGAGGGAGGGGGCGTGAAGTGCCTATTTTAGGTGTGCCTGGGTCATCTGGGCTGGAGTGTGGGGAAGAGGCACTCGGATAATGACTGAACAAGCAGCTTTGTGTTATATGACAAATGGAGTGATCCCTCTCATAGGAGCGAGTGTGAGAGGAGAGCTGTGCGTGTGTGTAGGGGAACAGTATGTGTATGTAAAGCAAGCAATAGGTGAGAACTACACTACCAGTCAAAAGTGTGTGTGTGTGTGCGTGCGTGCGCGTGTTCGTGTGTGTGTGTGTGTGTGTGTGTGTGTGTGTGTGTGTGTGTGTGTGTGTGTGCGCGTGCGTGCGT
>KN483359.1:0-47193 GCA_000787095.1 Periophthalmodon schlosseri | reverse complement strand
AGAGAGATAAAAGAGGGGGGGGGGGGTTGAAAGGGGGAGAAGGCATAAGAGAGAGGAGGAAAATAGAGAGGAGGGGAGAGAAGTAGAGTTTGAAAGAGGGACAGAGGGAGAGGGAGCGAGAGAGGGGGGAATGAAAGAGCCCAATGGAAAACACGTGTGTTGTTGGAACGCGCCCAGACGAGGTGGAAGTGGCACAGTGTGAGGCTAAGGCTCACTCGTAAAAACCTGCAAACACATATAAACTATAAACTTATATACACACATGGGGAAAGAGAGAGAGAAGAGGGAAAGAGGAGGGAGAGAGAGAGACGGAAGGATGGAGGGTGGGAGATAAGGTGGAGAGGGGAAGGGTGAGAGGAAGGGGAGAGATAGAGAGAGAGAAGAAAGGAGAAGAGGGATAGGAGAGAGTGAGAGGAAGAGAGGGAGGGATTGAGAGAGAGGATGGGAGGGAAGGGAGAGAGAGGTAGGGTGAAGGCAGGGGGGTGAAGGACAGAGAGAAAAGGAGGGGGGGGAGAGTGAAGAAGGAGAGAGAAGGGTGGGAGAGAGAAGAAGGGTAGAGAGGGAGAGGAGAGAGAAAGAGTGGAGAGAGAGGAGAGAGACAGGGGAGGGGAGAGACAGAAGGAGAGAGAGAGAGAGAGAGAGAGAGAGGAGTGTCAGGTCAAACAGTTGAATCAAAGCTGTGTTCACATCCAGATGCTGCTCTCCATGTGGTTTCTCAGATCTTTTCAGCCACTTTTGAAGATCTTTTATAACAGACCATTACACTGTTATTTGTACGATAACATGTTTCGGATGTTTTCTCCTCCTGAAGACTCTGGGCAGCTGAAATAAACAGGACAAGCCCACAGGTTGGCGGTTCAGTCCCAGCTCTGACCAGTGCATGATGTTGCTGTGTCCTTGGGCAAGACACTTCACTTTAGGGCCAGGAAATTTGATGCTAAAAATCAAATCATGATCCGATCCCTGCATGATGGTAAATGCTACTATATGAATTTTGTAGCTGTTTTTGGTGGAGGGTCGGCCAACTGTTTTGTCCATGGAGATGTTATTGCTTTGCCTGGAATGTTACAGAGTGATGCATTAAAATTGTCTAACTCCATGGAGACAAGCTACAGATCAGACCTTGTTTGTGGAGAGGCAAGCCCACTTATTGTAAGGAGGCATTTTTTTCTAGGTATTTTTTTTTTAGCAACAAAAACACCTGCAATTGAATAAATGCAAGATATATGTTTAAAATAAGTTAAAGCTATTAGTTAAAGAAGATAGTGGACATTCCATTGGAAAAGTTACATAGTGCTAGTGCTTTATACAAAGGGATATCAGCCTAGTCCCCACGCCCTCCTTCGCGTCTCGAGTCTGACCAAACATGATCGTCCAATCAGATTTGTTTATTTCAGTAACGCATGTGAAACAAAGAAGCTCAATGGTCACTTATCAGTTACAAACAAAATAAAATTTCGAGTTTAGTGCTTTGCTCATTGATTCTGCAAAAATCTGCAATGTTTTTCAGTGTTTTTTTTCGTATCTTTTTTCCTGGTTGGGAGATTCACCGGTGACCAGGCTCACATCTTTGTAAAGTATTGAAGAAGTGTGTATTCTGGATCCCAAGCAAACATAGTGCAGCTGTATGACAAATCACACCAAATAATAGACTGATACTGAACATATGGAGTCCACAGCCAATAACTACCTTTCTTTTACCTTTCTGAAAACGTGCACCAAATGTAATCCGGTTCTTTTGTTCTGAATCGTCCTCTGGTGACTTCTCTGTGATATTACTGCAGATTGAGGGCCTCGCATAGCATTAGCGCTCTGCAGACATGTTCTTTGTAGCCGTGATGAGAGCGTTTGATCAGTGCATTCTTTTTGAAGCGCTCTCCGCCACTTTCGCTCCTCTCTTTACTAAGGATAAAACAGAAAGTGCAAAGAGCCAGAACAGCTCCCAGTCTTTTAATGTGGAGTGTGGGATGAAAGAACAAGTTCACTCTACGACAGAAGCCTCTGAATTTGAAGAAGCCAAGGGGAGAATATAGGGCCTATTGTTGTGAACATATAAACTTCAATGGAAGGAATTGTATAACTTTAAAGTATTTTCAATCTTTTTCAGTCCTGGCTACCATAATAAGAACCACTGCCATTTGTGACCCTAACAAAAATTAGTAGACACCCACAAGTATAAAGTGGCCTTCTGAGTTCCTTACAGCCAATTATCTAATCAGAGAGTGGAATGGGTTTGGGTTGCCAGATTTTACCACTAAAACCAGAGCTGAAAAGTTGTCTCTCAACAAATTGATAGAAAGGAGAACCAAGGACCAACTTCATCCATTTTTCCATTTTCTTCCGCTTTATCTGGAGCCGGGTCACAGAGGCAGCAGTTTGAGCAGGGAGGCCCAGACTTCCCTCTCCACACACACTTCCTCCAGCTCTTCTGGGAGGATCCTGAGGCGTTCCCAGGCCAATCGAGAGACATAGTCCCTCCAACATGTCCTGGGTCTTTCCCGGGACCACCTCCCGGCGGGACGTGCCCAGAACACCTCCCCAGGGAGCCATCCAGGAGGCATCCTGAACAGATGCCCGAGGCACCTCAGCTGGCTCCTCTCAACGTGGAGGAGCAGCGGCTCTACTCTGAGCTTCTCCTGTGTGACTGAGCTCCTTACCGTATCTATAAGGGAGTGCCCAACCACCCTGTGGAGAAAACCCATTTCGACCGCTTGTCAAGCCACCTTTTTCCGGTCGAGAACCATGGCCTCGGATTTGGACGAGCTGATTCTCATCCCAGCTGCTTCACACTCAGCTGCAAACTGCCCCATTGCATGTTGGACAACATCATTTGCAAACAGCAGAGATGTGATCCTGTGGTCCCCAAACCGGACCCCCTCTAGTCCCTGACTGTGCCTAGAAATTCTGTCCATAAAAACAATGAACAGGGTGACAAAGGGCAGCCCTGGTGGAGTCTAACATGCACCGGGAACAAGTCTGACTTACTGCCGGCAATGCAAACACCCCCCAAAGGACACCACAAGGGACACGGTCGAATGCCTTCTCCAGATAAACAAAGCACATGTGGACTGGTTGGGCAAACTCCCATGAGCCCTCGAGTACCTGATAGAGAGTAAGGAGCTGGTCCAGTGTTCTGCAACCGGGACGAAAACCACACTGCTCCTCCTGAATCCAAGGTTTGACTATCGGTCAGATTCTCCTCTCCAGTACCCTGGAACAGACCTTACTGGGGAGGTTGAGGAGTGTGATTCCCCCGTAGTTGGACACACCCTCCGGTCCTCCTTCTTAAACAGAGTGACCACCACCCCAGTCTGCCATTCCACAGGATTGTCCCCAGCTGGATGGATGGATTGTGAAAAAAAAACCAACAACAACTTTAAACGTAACTTTCTGCAGGAGGCACCTCACCTGCATGATTCCATGGATTCCATAAAAAAGCTTTCCATGGAGATAGATCAGTTTTGTGCAATACTATGGACTATTATAGCTAAAGGAACAACATTCTCATGGAAACAAGCAGGAAGAGGCCCTCCTCCAAGTAAGAGTCAAGTTAGGTTGATAAATGGTAAATGGTCAATGCTTTTCCACCTTCAAGGCACTCAAAGCACTTTACATCATTCACACACATTCATACACCAGAGTACACAGACACTGGGGGCAAGGGGAGTTAAGTGTCTTTCCCAAGGACAAAACAATAGCATTCACCTGTAGGAGCTGGAACTGCACTGTCAACCTGTGGGTCAGTGTATCTGGCCACTCACCCAGTGATGTTTTTACATCAAGAGCGGGATTCGAACTGCCAACCTTTGGATCAGTGGACAAATGCTCTAACACTACCAACTAAGCTACTGTCGCCCACTGTCTATGTTTTTGTCTATGCTTTTCAGTGCAATAACGGCATCCAAAAAAAACAAAAAAAAACAACCCAAAACCCCCCCCAAAAAAAAACCCAAAAAACAAAACAATAACAACATGCTTTTAATTCAGTGTTTTGTCTTTCTGGCAAAAAAGTTACTTGGCGGGGCTTTAAGTACAAGTACAGTTATAGGAGCCAAACTTTACTCTTACTACTTTTTCACCACTGGAGGTAACAATATGTCAAAACTGTCCCAGTTGCTTTATCTTTACACAAACACTCGTTCTTGTTTGTTATGACTGTGCTCACTGAAGTATGTCCCTCTGCTCTCTCCGTTGACTTTGCCTTTTGTGTTGGCGAGCGGTTACAATGGGCCGCGTCTGTCAGGTGTCGCTCCTCATGTGTGCACTGGAGCCTGTTCACTCAGACCCTTTGTGCAAAAATAGGAACAAAGATGTCTCCCCGATACACCAACACCCAGCCCGTGTAACAGCCATGCAAACAGCGGGAAATACCCACACCACCGTTCATAATCGCGGCCTTGTTATGGTCCTGGGAATGCAAATATGCTGTGTTTACATTTGTGCATGTCATCTGTATAAAGAAGGCGTGAGCATTTGTGAAACAGCCCGGCTAAGACTTTTGACGTTAGAGTTAGCTTAAGTCATTTGCAAACAGTTTGGATGACAATGATCTGTGTACACATAGAAATGCAAATATACTGTAGAGGCATGGCTGAGTGGTTTGCATGTGGTGTGGATTCAAAAAGACGGGTTTAGAAAAGGGAAATGGAATGCTCAGAATACATTTGTAATTCTGAGTTTGACAGGATGGGTTAAAGTCGCATTATGTAACTTTTCTGTTAAAGGTCCGCCATTTGCTTGTCTCCATGGAGGTGTTGCCAAATTGCGAAATCGCAAAACTGCCTTTAAAAACATTCTAACTATTACCAGTGTCCCCTCTCCACAAATCTGACCTGTAAGCTGCACTGTGTAATTCTGAGTTTGAATGGATGGGTTAAAGTCGCATTATGTAACTTTTCTGTTAAAGTTCCGCCATTTGCTTGTCTCCACGGAGGTGTTGCGCATTATGTAACTTTTCTGTTAAAGGTCCACCATTTGCTTGTCTCCAAGGAAGTGTTGCGTTGCTTGAAATGTTCCCCACTATGGCATTAAACATATCGGTCATGCATCTTTCACATTGCTGCTCAAAATTGCCTTTAAAACATGCATTCTGACTATTACCCGTGTCGCCTCTCCACAGATCTGACCTGTAAGCTGCTCTATGTAACTTTTTAAGTAGGTGTCAACCATTTACTTGTTTCCATGGAGATGGTGCATGCACAAATTATGTTCAGGCACCATGCTTTAAACACAATTTGTATTTTGAAGTTACATATATGGAAATGTTATCCTTTGGGGCAAATAGATAATATTAGGGTTAGATATCTGTCGCCCTCTACTGACAACAGTGGGGAATAAAACATGTTGGTCTATACAGGCTACAGGCTATTAGTCACATGGAACTAACTGATTCTGCAAGATGAATTGCAATTGAAACACAACAGAATGAAAACTGCTAACCCTGTAGTTTAGTTCTGTGCAAACATGTTCTGAGATGTGAATTTTGTATTTGTTTGTCAGTCAATTCTTCTGAAGCTGTTTAAAATGTGACCTTACAGAATCATTAAAACATAAATCGCAAATCTAATTGCAACGTTTGTCAGAAAAATTGCAATTATATATATTCCCCAAATTCTTCAGCCCCATCTCTCATTCTCTTATCAAAGGCAAACCTGGAGTTGTGTTTCATTCACACGTTTGAGTAATTAATACGGAAAAACATAAGACAAATGAAATCAAAACAGAAATCATGATGGATCAATATGATACTTTTTTTCGTCATATCACGCAGCCCCATTCAATCCTTATGTGGACATTAGGACTACGGCAGCTCTGTAGGGACATGCAAGTTACTAGTCAATTTACCAACTAATATAAAAATTACTTCCACCTGCCACATTACAGCTGATTGTTATGATCTAACTGTAGACAAGTCCACATTTCTGTTTCTGATTATGTTTAAACCTAATTATGGCTATTAGTAATGATTAGAAAAACAATAACAATGTAGTTTTTTCAGTCTCCTTTAATATTTTTTTCCTCGTAAACAGCCATATTTGTTATGATACAGCCGGACCATGCGTGTCAATCACTCCCATCTGAACTCGGGAAGACTAAGTTTACCGGTGACTAAAGTACTGAAGAAGTGTGTATTCTGGATCCCAGGCAAGTGAACTTATAAAGGTGAATTAGATCTTTGTTAATGATAAAATGAAGACATCGTCAGAGCCTGCGTTCTCTTTTGGCAGACGCTGTAATCCAGTCTGTGTACGTGCTGTCCATTATTAAGGCTTACCAATTAATTACTTATCCAATTAAGTTGGATAAGAGGAAGGTTAGTTAAGAGACACAGTTTGAGCCATGTCGGTTATAACGTTTCACAATGTTACACAAACATTTCTTTTCCTGTTGTTTGAACAAGGCTTAGAGTCTATTTTAGTGTAAAGGACACGTTATACAAAATGTACTTTTTTTAACCATCTTATTACATTGGTTGCTGCTCACAAACATACCTGAAGTTGTATTTAGCTGCATTCACACTTGTGAATGCACTTTGCTCTGAGCCTCAGTAATCTCTCCTTTTCAATTTTACCTGGATTATTACATCACAGGTAGAAATCCTTCACAGTTTTTCAAGTCCATAAATCATCGCCACACACGTTCTGAGCATCTCTACTGTCAACATCATGATTACATTATTACATTATTACACTGTGTTGTTTAAATGGCTTTTTTCTGCTGCCAGTACATGTCGTACTAACAGGCAAACAGTTTGTTAGTACGACAACAAACACAAAACACAAGTCGTTTTGTCCTCGGGTAAGACACCTAAGCCACCATCACAAATGTTCTGGCTTTACCTGGAATGTTCCACAATATGGCATTTAACATATCTATCTCCATGGAGACAAACAGGTGACACGACCAGGCCAAGTAAAGATAATACTGGTTTTATCTGTATATTTGTTTTTTTGTTGACTTTTATGTGAGGCTGAAGTTGTTTTTCAATGTGTTATATAAGCTTGAATTGAATTGACTAATACAATATGAAGGTATTTTTGCCACTGTTGTTGCCATGACCCTCACCAGAAAAGTTACACGGTAAACCTTTAATCCCGTTCTTTTCACCCCTTCTCAAACTTCATATCGTCTCTACACAAACACAGCTGAGCATCACGTGGCCTTTTTTTTCCGCAGCTCTCATCGAGGCTCTTCTTGTCTGAGCTGCAGATCTCAGGATGTGTATGAGCTAACATCAGGGCCTGTGGTTTACACTCACATAAATGGGCTGTCAGTTAGAACTGCTGCGGCCAGACTCTGCACTGTGGGTTTCCACTGGAGACCAGAGACCACAGAGCTGCACAACTGTGTCTGTGTTCTGAGCATGTGTCACTGCGTCACAAGAAAGACACGCTGCTAATGCGGAAAATACTTCAGCATCTTTTTAGTTTATAGCTTTACATTTAGCATTTTGTTCAGATTACACATTTTGAAGTGTGATGTATTGCTAAAGAAACTAGACAATAAACACTAACATTGAAAGTTTTCTGTTCTACGATAAGATCTGAGGGCTCAGTATATAACTTTTATGACTCATTATACATACAAACTCAATATATATGTTTTTTTAAACAATATTTTAAATTCAGAAATGCTTTTTTGTCAATGACTTTATTTACTTTATTTCACCTCTCCACAGATCTGACCTGTAACTTGGCCTGGGGCTGTCACCTGTTTGTCTTAAAGGTGCACTATGTAACTTTTCTGGTGAGGGTCTGCCATGTGCTTGTCTGCATGGAGATGTCATTGCTTTCCCTAAAAGGTTCCACAGTGTGGCTTTGACCTACACTTTGAACTACGCTTCAAAGCAAAGGGTGGCTATTTTGACAAAATCTAGAACAAGTTTTGAGTTATATGTAGTTTTTTTTGTTTTTGTTTGTTACATTCCATACAGGTCCATTCAGCTGAATGACTCCCGTGAGAATCTACAATGTGAACAATCATGGAAGCAAAGGAGAAAATAAATGAAAAGGTGTGTCCAAACTTTTGACTGACTGACCGAGTGTATTTCCATGGAAACAAGTAGGTGATGCCATGAGGCTAAATGACACGTCATGTCTGTGGAGAGGCGAGCCCCTCCCACAAGAATGCATGTTTTTCAAGTTTTTTTTTCCAATAACACCTGTCATCAAATAAATACAAGAAATATATACTTAAGTTTAGGTCTACTGTGGAACATTCCAGGCAAAGGAATAACGTCTCCATGGAGACAACAACAGCGTAATCGTTGAATAACCCTCCAGTATTCATTGCTGCTTAACTGTTTTTTTCACCTTTGACCTGCATACTCCTCACGTCGCCTGTGTGATCATGTGACCTCAACGGAGCTCCCGGATTGGCTGCAGGGCGCTGACCTCGTTAAAGCTATACATCCAGGTTTCATAATGGCTCCAGGAGGTGGTCTAATGCCAATAGTAGCATTAGCGCTAGTCTGTATTTACACCTGGGATCCCTGCAGATAAGGAGCTAGCCATTACACCGCTAATGCTAAGCCACGCTAATAGACTTAACATTGATCTGTGAGGTTGTAAAACAGTTAGCTAGGTTCATTGGAGGTCAGAAGAAAGAGCAAGCTTTGCCCGCTGCTCTTACCAGGGATATAGTGTTACGACTAAACATGACCTCACCCTATTTGGCCCTTAATGTGTTTCAATAAAAGCAGCCTACAATGAGATTTTACTTTCTCATTTCCTGTGTTGGGTTCACGTGAAGTCGTAATTTTATAAACTGCCCATATAGTTCAAATTTGAGGTGGAGGGCTGGTAAGAATTCTGTGCTAGAATTTGCTGTTTAACTCTCAAAATGTATGTTACTATCGAGTTCAAAGGCCTTGTCAATAACAGGAATGACAATTTTCAACATTTAAAATTTTTGGTAAATTGTAAACTGTCACATTTTTATACAGTAATTCAAGGCTGAGTTCGCTTTACATCAAGGAACCGCTCACCCATTCACACACACATTCATACACCATTGTATGAAGACACTGGGGGCGAGGTGGGTTAAGAGTCTTGCCCAAGGACACAACAGCAGCATTCATTTGTGGGAGCTGGAATTGCACCGCCAACCTGTGGGTCAGTGGATCTGAACAGCCAACCTTTGGATCAGAGCCCAAACACTATACCAACTGAGCTACTGCCTTTTTGAATATTTCTTACAGGGCGGAAAAGTATTGAAAATCAACTAGATAATAATTTGAACAAGTACTGATATAGATTTAAAAATACTTAAACGGGACCATGTTTGACCTTTTCTGAACAGTGTTGGAATGATCTTGAGCTTATCAGTATTTGTATAAGTCCACACGGTTACATAAAGCGAGTACCATTATTTAGAGTTGAAAATCAGAGTCTACTGGGTAAAACAAGAGCGTTTTTAAACTCATCATGGTGGTACCAATCTCTTTTGAGCATCGAGCCTAGTCCTTTAGTTTGACATTTTAGTATCATGACAGTAATAAATATATGCTGGTGTTCAAACAGGCGAGGTTAACAATATTTGCTCTGTGTCTCTGAAGGACTGAGCTGAGAGAGGAAGCACTCACACACTCAAAGGTCAGTCAGTGGACTATGGTGTACTTTTGTTTATTCATGGCCAATTAGTCTCACTCACTAACCCATAGAATTACATTGCATGTTTAAAAAAAGTATACTTCAACAAAATTAATACTTCCTTAAAGGTCTCTGAAATGTTCCACAGCATGGCATTATCTTATCTATCTTTTTTTTTCAATTTGGCCATGTTTTTAGGTTTCAAATGTTACTTCCTGGTTGGAAATCATGACATCACACTAGGGAATTTTATAACTGTTACGTTTATTTAGTTCAAATAAGTTTTAAACTCACCATTTCCTGTTATTTTCAACATATTTTTCAACTTTTCTTCACAAATTGCTTCTTGATTGGGGTAAAACAGGTGTTATTCCACCAAATTAAGTAGAAATTTGAGGATCATCAAAACCTGTCATACGCACCTTAAGGTAAAAAAAACAAACAAACAAAAAAAACGTATATGTACAATGAGTGGGGTCACCTCTCCACAGATCTGACTTGTAACATGGCCTGGCAGGCAGATGACAGACTATCCCCCAGAGAAGTACCCCTTTAAGGGTTCTATATTATATTATAACTTAAGAAACTTGGTAGAGTTTTAAAGTTATTTCCTCATTACGACACTATGGGAGTTGTATTTTTATTTTTGTTCGTGTTGGTATGTTTGATAATCTTTCATATTTAGGCAGCCCTCCCTCTCCAGAGCTGAAAACACTTCGTTCTATCTTGTGATGTCATAAGGTGCTGGCTATTTCATCAATTCAGGCCCCAAACTGACACTTGCCTAAGTACTGCCTCCGCTTTGAAGGTAGCAGCTATTATTTTTAGTCTCATTTAAACTGCATATCTATATAACACAACTTCAGGAAGAAAAATGGAACTTGAACTGTTGGTCGGTCGCTTATTTTGTAAATTTATGTAGAAGTAGGGCAAGGTAACATTAGCAGTTTGCGCTGCCAGCTGCCATACTTTCCATCTCTCTTGGACTTTTCAGAACGAGTCCGATTAGTGAGTTCCAAAGAAGCTCAAATAGATTTTAATACGATATGACTGCTGAGTGAATCGCAGTTTCTACCAAGCATTTGTACAAGCGGTGAGTCCATTTTGAACAGCTAAAGTTGTTACGCATGGTGAGTTATTGCTGTGACAGGACTCAAAGACAGAGGCACGCAGTGTTCAATGTGTTACTAAACTTTCACTGATGACTTCATGGGTCTTATTCACTCAGTAACATCTCCTTATGGTTAAAAGAGACCAGGGGAACGGGGACTTCATCGGGGCTAGAGGCAGAACTCAGATCGCACAAGGAACGCATTAATAACATGTTTAGAAGAAGGGGGAAAAAAGACTCAGTGGTGGTCGGTTTTTGTTTCTAGCTCCAACCAGTTCATTGTGTTGTTGTGTCCTTGGGCAAGAGACGTCATCCACCTTGCCAATGTGCGAGCTAGCAGAGGTGCACAGTACAGTTACATCTAAAGTACATTTTTTTTTATATAAAATTGTACATTCTTGAGTAGCTTTCAGAAACAATACTTTTCAACTTGAGTCATTTTTTTAATGTAATATTTATTTAACCAGTAAAACACACTCTGTGAAGCACCAAATATAGTTCCCCAAGACTTTATGAAAGATATTCTGTTGCTTGTCAATACCCAGTCTCGTCTGATCTCTGAAGCTAAGCAAGATCGGGCCTGGTTAGTTAGTACGTAAATGGGAGACTGCTGTAAACTGCCGTTGTGTCCTTAGGCAAAACACTTCACTTACCTTACCACCTAAACTGGCAGCCTCACTTCCATGAGTCTACCCCAGGGCAGTTATGGCTATAGTAGCGCCTTACCAACACCGACTAGTGTTAATAATGCACTGTAAATCGGTTGGGTGTCTTGAAAGGTGCTATATAAACCCAGTGCATTTATTATTATACTCAAGTTTTCATGAATAATGATAAAACATATTGTGACCTCTAACCAAAAAAATTATATCCTAATTTTTTTGGTTAGTCACCCACTTTGTCTGGTAGAATAGCCTATATCCATCAATCCATCCATTTTCTTCCGCTTATCCGGGGTCGATCTGCGGGGGCAGCAGTCTAAGCAGGGACTCCCAGACTTCCCTCACCCCAGACACTTCCTCCAGCTCCTCTGGTGAGGCGTTCCCAGGCCAGCTGAGAGACATAGCCTATAAGCCTGTAGTTATTTTTGAACAACCATTATTTATTTTTGAACAACCGTCATATTTAAACTACTTTTTACATCTTTACTTTTCTTCCTCGTCAAAATAAATGAAAACGACAGCTGCGCCGCCGTGTAAATGTTTCTTATTATCTGTGGGCTGGCCTGTATTAGCTGGTGGAGGAAGTGGTGCTTGCGGCTAACTTCTTGTGTCACATTGTTAGCAGTTAGCGGTTGTGTGCTAGCATACATGTAGCCTGAATGTGTCTTCTGCAGTAGCTGTGGTGACTCACTCTATTGTGTGGGCTCTCAGTCGTTAAAAGGAGGATTCTGGGAGTTGAGAACAAAGCATAAAGTGGCTATGGAGAACCGCAGCTAACAGTCCTGACGTATTAAGTGGACCAGTCTGTGTGAACGCTCCTCAGGGACTTATGCTGTAATGAAAGGCAGACTGGAGGGCCAGAGCGGGCGGAGGGGTGGCGTGACAACCTGCTAATAACTTTTTAACCATTACAGTCACTTGAAATGAGAAAAGAGTGTGTGGTTTGGGCATATTGCTAGGCTAGGTTATCTCAAAATAGCATTGGTGGTGGGTGGCACTCTCGCCTCACGGCAAAAAGGTTCAATTCCGGGGCTGTGTGGTGTTTGCATGTTCCCCCCTGTGTCTGGATTGGTTTCCTCTGGACACTATGGTTTATCCCATCAACCCAAAACTGCACCATAGATCAAATCTTCCAGCTAAGGTAGACGGACCAAAACGAGCTCAAGATCTGGAGATGGGTCCTCAGGCGCCCACTGCTCCAGACGGGTTACTCCAGTAGATTTTAAGGATGTGAAACTATGACAAATTTCTAACAAACTACAATGCAACCAAACAAAGTTATAATTTGGAAAAGGGTGTGTTCCTACTTTGCTTGGGTTGAGCCTAGTTTTCCCTAATGTAGACTTGGTTTGGTCCTGTTCTAGTTCTGGTTTAGTCCTGGTCTAGTTTAGGTTTAGTTCCAGGTTTAGTCTATTGGTGATTTTGTTTTAGTGTGAATGCAGTGTTCTAGGTCTAGACTTTTGGGCGAATATTCTGAATTCCAGCCATTTTAACAATTTAGAGCTTATACTTTGTCGCATACAATCAATGCTACTCTTTTTCGCTACCAAAAGTGAGAGGAAGGCTGAAGTGAAAGCAGAAATTGCCATTCAACAGTGACAAATAATAGGCCTGTAGAGATTCTGTTAATAGTCTAAACTAACCTCTCTCAAAGCAAATGGTTACCAGACAGGAACTTTTCAGCCAGATGGTAGAAGGCCAGTCCTTGTAAAGTTTTATAATTAGTTTCACATTGTCTCAACACTTTGGAGCACTAAGTCGCTGCTGATAGACAAGAATACAAGAGGAGCGTGCTTAAGTGTGATTCATTTGAGTTTAGTTTTAGTTTATTTTAGTTTTTAAAAAGTCCAGTTAAAGGCGCTGTAGCTTACCTGATTTTTACCGTCTTAAAAACGTGAAAAACAGTTCATTTTAAATGGTTTGAAGTGGTCCCAAGTTATTCCTCACTTACCTTATACCAAGCATCCTAAGGTAAAGCTAACACGGTAAAGCTAACAACAACTAGCATGCTAACAGTGCACACACAGTGGATTTATTTTGACCTCAAGAGCTGCTTATACGATACATCTGTACTGGGGTAAGAAATGTTGCTCAATTTCTGGGGAAAAATCAGGTACAAGGCCTTTAAAAGCAGTGGTGGAAGGTAACAACGTAAAAGTAGTAGAGTACTGTACTTAAGTAGGATTTTTAGGTATCTGTACTTTACTTTAGTAGATTTTAAAGAGGATACGTTTTACTTGAGAGCAGATATCTGTACTTTCTACTCCACTAAATTTTTTTAATTGGGCTGAAAAGTTAAAAAAAAAAAAATACTTTAACATTTCTGAGAGGAGAGTGTGGCACCTGCTTGTCTCCAAATCGATGTTGCTTTACATATCTACATGGAGACAAACAGGTGAAGTTACAGGTCAGATCTGTGAAAATGCAAGCCCATTCACAGTATGTTTTTCAAGGCAATAAAACACCTGTAATTGATTAATAATGTATTTAATGCCATGCTGTGGAATATGCAGGCAAAGTAATAATATCTTCATAGAGACAAGCAAGTAGCGAACTTCCACCAGAAAAGTTACATAGTGCACCTTTAAAGCACTTCTTCACTTCTTCAATAAATGCAAAATTGTAGTAATTGAAAATACAGAACCTATAAGAGCCTGAGAAGTCATATATGACAGCTGTGCACCACATTTACTGCAGCGCCCTCTCCTGTTGGATTAAAGGTAATGCTGCACACAAGAGTTCGCATAAAGCTTCATGTAGTTTTCCTTTTGTTTGTTATTTCGTCTGAAGAAAGAAAATCAAATTTAAAAAGCAAATACTGTATTATCCATGTTTTTGCCACAAGACATTTATTTAGTCTTGGATATTGCACTTATCTAGTAACAGGTTAAAATGATGAAACAGAAATAAAATAAGTATCTTCAGAAGAAAGCAATTTTAGTTTAGGTAATAGCCCGAATACTAACTGTGTGAATTAAAGGTGCAATGTGTAACTTTTCGGATGGAGGGTCCACCACCTGCTTGTCTCCAAGGATATGTTATTGCTTTGTCTGGAATGTTCCACAGCATGGCATTACAACAGCAGGGCAACAAAAATGCCTGCAATTGAATGAATACAAGATAGAAATGTGTACACAAATCAGAGTTATTATTTTTATTATACTGTGAGATATTCAAAGCAATAATCTCTGTAGAGACGAGCAAGTGCGGACCCACCACCAACAAAGTTACATAGTGCATCTTTAATCTTTCTGTTTTGAGATAAGGACATTTATTTAGTTAAACTCCACACATTATTTTGATGTTTAAATGATTGTTGGTTTAAATTACACCCTCCTCTTCCTCTGCCTTTGCCTTGTGTGTTCATAACCACTAAGTTTACACATGTGTAAAGTGAAGCCGTGACCACACAGCCTGCTGCCGTCTGCTGCTCCGACAGCCAGGGCAGATCAAACACACACACATATGCTCCCAATTAGACCCAGTCCTCATGTTTCACCATAAAAACTTCAATAACCGTGAGCGCGCGTTACGTCAAGCTAGCCCAGTGTTTGTGAAGATGTGTACACAGCCGGCTAAGGGGCAGAGTGTTGTGGTAAAAGTGGTGCACCGGATTATGTGGTGATGTGGTTGTGGACATAGGGAGGTTTTTTCCTATAGTGACCCCATCTGAAGCCTACAGAGAGGGCCCACCCACAACCAGGAAGTCAGCAAACGCCCAGGGGTGCTCTCACACCTGTTTCACATTTAAACCCTGGCTGTGGGTCTTGTTTGTGTATGTTTTTGGGTTGAGTGGCTTGATGACTTTCAGTTGATGTGGTGTTGATCTTTTTCTATTCTTAGTAAATGGGTAATTAATGTCCAAAGGAAAATAAACATAGAAGGAAATACTAGGGCTACAACATGTGCTATACTAGGGCTGCACAATATGTCTCAATCGAAACAAAATCACAAGTTCTGTTTTTTACCAAAATTGATATTAACTTTTGTAACATTCTTTGTAACCATCTTGGTGGTGACGTGTCATAAATCAGCTGTTGTTACCTGGGACCCTTGCTCAGACTGACCACGCCTCCTGCCGCCCGGTGGAGAGACTCTGGGACAATCCTCCAAGAACCTTTTACGTATGTTTTATATGATTAATGAATGTTAGATTTAAGAAATGTTTATTATGTGATTGTTAGCATGTATGCTAATTTTGGCGCTAATCGCTAACATTAATAATCTACATAAAACAGTGCTACACTTGGTAAGGTTTTCTAATGAGGCTCTGGTATTACTCATGTAGTGTGAGTGGTTGTTAGTTGCCAAAACAGCCCTGGGTTTAGTTTGTGATGTTTGTTGATAGCCACAACGTTTTACTACAAAATCTACCACTATTACTTCAATAGTTTCATTGCATTGTGATACAGACCTAAAATTACTGTTCCAAGCCTTATTAAAGCTCTGTGAAATCTGTGCAAAATGCACCAATGTGAATGACTCATTGTATCAATACCAGTCTGTCTCCGCTTCAGATGTTTCAATATGCGGCCCTCTGTGAAGAAGGTTTGGATACCCCTGTATTAGAGCTAATGTACGGAACTGTACCAGCATTTAAAATGCAGCAGCTCTGTTTACAAACTCTAGAAGGCTCATTACAACAAAAATCATCATTTTAACAATATTCATTTAGCTGCCCCCATCTGTATTAAATATTATTGGCCAATAGAATGTTGTGATGACATTTGAAACCTTCTTTCCTTTATATCTGTCCCCAATTAAGGGGTGAAACACACTGGCAGACTGGCAGCCACAGCGTTTACGTGCGTAAGCTCACAAAACCACAGCTGCGGCACTGGCTCTGTGTTTTTCAATGGGAAAGACAATCAAACTTGACTGCGCACATACAGCCCCTTAACAGGTCTATAGTGTAAATAACTAACTTAACAGGCCGCCTGTGCAGGCTGACCACGGCAAACGGCAGGTTTAAAAGCATAAGTAAACTTCTGAACCTGGGCTCCTTCAAACTATAATTGCCCCAGTACGTTGTGCTGATAGTAATTGCACAAAAATGCATGTTTTCTATGTATTTTGAATGGGATACGCACCTAAGCTTGCATCAAGTACATTTTTTACTTTCACACGAAAGGTGTGTGCATCTATAGGAAATATTGGAAAATTATACTAAACCTTATGAAATAATTTATCTCTCTGTACTACTTTTCTTTAGCTACAGAGGGAGCTGTTTGGATAGTCTGAAATCAGCGTCACTTTATCTTTCTTCTTGTTTGTACCTTCATGTGATGTGGGAGCCATGCGGCAGTCATTGATGAGAAGAATAAATCTATTTTTTATTTTGATTAATTACAACAATTTCAAATTTTAATTGTATTACATTTTAAAATACAAGTTATAGTTCCAGGAATAATTGGAAAAAAGTACAAACTCCAAACACAACTGAAGTAATACAATTTAAACAGGGCTGTGATTGTTTATACTTTGCATATTTTTATGTTTTATTCAACTGATTACAAAACAAGAACATTATGTTACAACACATTTTTGAAAAAAGACATCTTAAGCCATACACAGGATATTTACAGCTAAGCAACAGCTTTTATTAATTTTAATGAAGGTGCACTATGCTTTTTTCTTAGCATTTAGTATTAAACTATAACATGCACAGATCATTATTTTAATCATTGGCGTCCTGTTCAATAGAACACATGAATCAATCACAACAGTATATCACTGATGAGGGAACACGTTATAACATGGCTAAAAGCTCATTAAAGTTTATATTATATAAGATCCAAATCCAGTTTATTTATAAAGCACTATTCAAAACAACACAGTTGACCAAGGATGAAACATAACAGTGTAATACAGTGAAAAATGTATACATACAATTATTGAACAGTAAAAAAACCTTTGTTAAGTTAAGATGTTATTTAAAAGCAAGAAGTGAATCAGCTTGCCTCATGTTAATGGACAACTCATTCCATAATTCTGGACCAGCAACTGAAAATGCTCCTCCTGGACAGAAGAACCAAGAGCAGAGCCTGGTCAGCTGATCTGAAAGAGTGCTTCAGAGAGAATGGCACCAGCAAGTCAGCGAGGTCCTGTGAGGCAAATATGTGACCTTTCTGGTGGAAGGTCTGCTACCTGCTTGTCTCCAATGTTATTGCTTTGCAATGTTTCACAGTATGGCATTAAAGGTCCGTGTACATTGCAACCATTTGATTTTCATTTTGAAATGGGAAATCTAAAATTGGAAAACAGCTGTTTCCTGTTTCCCAATCTCAAAACAAAATAGAAAATCGGAATACAATCTGTCATTTTTTTGGGGTTTAAAACCAAAATTGGAAAACGAAAAATGAGTCCCTGTGGTGAAGGATAGATGGAAATTGGATATTTGTTTCGGCCCATGTTTTCCTCGTGCAGTGGCGCTCAAAGCCCTGTGCCAAGTGCCTCACAGAGGCAGAGGTGCGAGATGAGGGGATCTATGCATGAGATTGTGAATATGCTGTCTTTCTGTTGCCTTATTACCCCTATTTGAAACAAGCAGTCGGAGGCAGGGGGATCACTGCTCGAGGCTGTTAGACAGAACGCCGCACTGCCTCTCTGGCTTAATGGGACTGAGGAGCGCCCTCATCAGCTACACTGCGGCGGACTCACTGTGGAGAGCAGCTGGATTTCCTGGACTGAATCTGGTGGCGGATGCCGCTGCTGCTTGTCACAGCCAATGGGACTTTGAGTGACGTGGACTCAATGTCACAATGGGATTTGTGTGAATATTTAATTACTACATTCACAAGTTTATACAAGTGACTTTTGGCGCTTTTGGCGCTGCTCCTGTCCAACACGAGAGTAGGATACGCTCCAAGAAAGCATACATGTCAGGAGGAGCTGAGTCAGCTTCCTGTCACCAGCCTCAGAAAGTGAGAACCTTTGCCTCTGCTCGTTCTCAAGGGGACCGCAGACACTGTATCTATGATCTCATGCTGCCCAGATCCCCTCTGTCCTGCACCTGGCCCCTGAGCCCGGAAAGTGATGAGCTTCATTAGGCACTTGCCACAGAGTTTTGAGGGCCACTCCATGAGGAAAATATGGGCAAAAAGCAAATACAGTTTTGGCTTACAATTAAATTTAAATTCAAATCCACTTTATGTATATAGCACATTTTACAAACAAAGCCGTTTCCAAAGTGCTGCACAGAGACTTCAAAAAGAAAACAACAAAAGGTATAATTGCTAAAAATGTGATCGTACAAGTCCTAAAACAATAAAACCAGTATAAAATTAAAACAAAACTATAAAACCATAAAACAGCAGTAAATATGTTAAATAAATAAAATAAATAAAGCCAGAGAAGAAAAGTGGGCCTTAAGAAGAGACATAAAACACTCCACTGTCAGGGCTGTTCAGACGTGGGAGGGGGGCAGAGTGTTCCAGAGCTTAGGGCCGGCCACAGAGAAGGCCTGTCCTTCCTGGTTTTAAGTCTTGTCTTAGGCATCACAAGCTGGAGCTGACCCTCAGACCTCAGAGCTCGTGCAGTGTAAATTTGAATGAGGTCCAAGATGTACCAAGCGCCAGTCCATTCAAAGCTTTTAAAACAAACAACTCTAAAACTAACTGGAAGCCAGCGCAACAGCGCTAAAATAGGGGTAATGTGCTCTCGTTTATTAAAATAACAACTTTTTTCCAATTTTGGTCTTAAACCCAAAATAAATAACAGATTGTTTCCCAATTTTCTATTTCATTTTGAGACTGGGAAACGGTTTTTGGATTTCCCATTTGAAAACAAAAATCAAATGGCTGCGACGTACACGGACCATTAAACCTATCTATTTCCATAAAGACAAGTAGGTGATGCCACCAAGCCGCAGGTCAAATGTGTAGAGGTAACCCTGCTCACCGTATGAATGCATGTTTTTCAAGGTAATCCAAGACGTTTATGCCATACTGTGGAACATTACAGGCAAAAAAACACATCTCCATGGAAACAAGCAGGTGCAGGTCCCCAACTAGAAAAGTTACATATTGTGCGCCGTTAAAAAATTACCCAGCTTCCTAGAAACTTATAGGAAGTATATATATATATATATATATGTAATCATGAAACCATACATGACTTTTCCTCTGGGGTCAAAAGTTTCTCTTTTAATTCCTTAGTTTCATTGTTATGTTTTTTCTGAAGTTCTTCAAGTTCCTCTCCACAAACTTCTTCACTCTGTGTTTCAAGTCTCTCCTTGAGCTCTTTCATTTCTTGGTCATGTTTTGTCTGCAGCTTTTCCAATAGTTCTTTTTCTGTTTTCTGATTTTCCTCTAGAAGCGTCTGTGTATATTCAGCTAATTCCTCTTCTTGTTTTTTCTTTAGTTGAGTTTTTTTGGTCTTTAGGATTTGCATTTGTTCTTCTAAAATTTTATTTTTTAACTCATTGACTTCTGTTTTATGCTTGAGGCATAGCTCCAGTCTCTTCTCTGTTGCCTGCTCCATTTTTCTAATTTCATCTTTTTGTTTCTTTTTTAACTGCATTATTTCATTTTTTTCTTTTGTCTTGAATTTAGATTGTATTTCCTCTTCATTTTCCCTTAATTGTTTCTCGTGATTTTGCTTTAGCCTGCGTATTTTGCCCTTGTTTATTTTCTTCTGAGACAAAAGTAGAATCACCATATTTCCAATTTCACCTTCATGCTGCTGTTGAAGACCTTTCACTTCCTCTGTATGTTGGTCTAGTAAGGTTAATATTTCGGTCTCTTTATTGTCTTTGAACTCATTGAATTCTTCTGCTTTTCTACGGGCCTCCTCTTTAAATGTTCTCTGTAATTCCTCAACTTCTTTTTGGTGCTTCTCTTCCAATTTCTGTCTTTCTTTCTCCTCCTCCTCTTGTCTAATCCGATCTTCCTCCTCTCTTTTAATTATATCCTTTTTGCGTTGTTCATTGTACTCATCTTCAAGTCTTTTAATTTTTTGTTCCTCTTCCTGTCGTCTCCTTTCCTCTTCCTGATTTCGTTTTTCCCACCAGATTTGTCTTTCATTTTCCATGTGCTCTCTTTCTTGTTCCATTTGTTTTCTAGTCTCCTGTAACTTTCGATCAATGGTTTCTTTGGACTCTTCTCCTGACTTTATTTTTTCTTCCAAATGTTTGAATTTTTGTTCCCATTGCAGATGCTGTTGTTCCTCTTCTGCCTTCCTATTTTTATCGTCTGCTTCTCTCTGTTCCTTCTCTCTTTTTCGCAGCTCCTGCTGTTCTGTAATCTTCTTCTCCTTTTCTCTGAGTTCTTGTTCTCTCAGTCTTCTTTCTATTTCAATTTTATTTTCTAATTCTTGTTTCATTTGTTCCACTTCCTGTTTGTACTTAGTCTCCAATTGCTCCCTCTCTCTCTTCATCTCCTCCTCTTTCTTTTTCATAATTCTCTCCATCTCTTTCTTAATGGCCACCTCAGCCTCTTGGAGCATTTTGTTGGTGTAGCAGCCTCCTCCGTTCTCCTTCACCATGTTGTCGATCTTCTGCAGTAGCTCTTTCACTTGAGTGCGGTCCTGTCCCCTGTTATTAAACACATGGTACCTGTTCCCACAGTCAGAGATCAACTTTTTAAAGGAATCCTCACATTTCTTTCTGATAAAGTCTTCAACTGATATATTATCTGCTTCCAGATCATCTCCATGAGTGAGAAGGATGATGGTAAACATCTGTGCATCTTTACCAAATCCACTTTTAATATGTTTTAATGTCTCTTTCTCTTCTTTTGTGAATCGTCCGATGTTTATCACCAACAAAAAGACGTGTGGACCAGGAGCCAAAAGGCTGACACACCTCAGCATTTCATCCACGATGCAATCATTGGACATCTTTGTATCAAACAGTCCAGGAGTGTCCACCACAGCAACACGCTGTCCATCAACTTCAGTCACTGCTTTTTCACACACTCTGGTGACTGAGACTTGACTGGATTCAGAAACAAACTCCTTTCTTCCCAGGATGGTGTTTCCCGAAGAGCTCTTCCCACTACCAGTTTTTCCTATGAGCACAATTCGGAGGCAATTCGGAAGCAATTCGGAGGCAATCAGGTGTTTTTCATCACCTGCAAAAATAGAATATTATTTTTACTATACTTTAAATATTAAATTGTTTACAATAAAAGTGATGAGATTGTATGAATATGTGCAAATAATTCCATAATCTGTATATACAGTTGAAACCAGAAGTTTGCATACACTATATAAAAAGTCACTCTCACTGTCTGACATGAAATCACTAATCTTTTCTTGTTTTAAGTCAATTAGTATTACCAAAATAATTTTTATTTGCTTAAAATGCCAGAATAATGAGAGAGGGATTTTTTAAATAAAATTTTTCATTACTTTCTTCAAAGTGAGAAGTTTACATACAGTAAGATTACTATGACTTTAAACAATTAGGTAAAACCCAAATGATGATGTCATGTCTTTGGAAGCTTCTGACAAAAACTGAGTTAATTAGAGACACACCTGTGGATGTATCTGAAGGCACCTGAAACACACTGCTTCTTTGTGTAACATCATGGGAAAGTCAAAAGAAATCAGCCAAGATATCAGGAAGAGAATTGTGGATTTAGATAAGTCTGGTTCATCCTCCATTCTTAAACAATTATACATAAGTATAAAGACCATGGGAATGTCCAGCCATCATACCACTCAGGAAGAAGATGGGTTCTGTGTCCCAGAGATGAACGTGCTTTGGTCCGAAATGTGCATATCAACTCAAGAACAAAAGCAAAAGACCAAAAGATGCTGGCTGAAGTTGGTAAGAGTGTGTCATTATCCACAGTGAAACAAGTACTGTACTGACATGGGCTGAAAGGCCACTCTACTAAAAGACACTTTAAAAAGCCATATTACAGTTTGCAAATGCACACAGGGACAAAGACCTTCATTTTTGGAGACATGTCCTGTGGTCTGATGAAAAATTGAATTGTTTTGGCCATAATGAGCATCGTTACATTTGGAGGAAAAAGGAGGGAGATTGCGACTCTGAGAACACCATTCTAAGTGTGAAATACAGGGGTGGCAACATCATGTTGTGGGGTTATTTTGCTGCAGGAGGGACTGGTGCACTTCACAAAATAGATGACATTGTGAAGAAAGAACCTTATGTGGAAATACTGAAGCAACATCAAATCAAATCAAATACTAATAAAATGCATGTAAACTTCTGACTTTGATGAAAGTAATGAAATAGTTTTGGTAATCCTAATTGACCTAAAACAGGAAAAGTTTAGTCTGATTTGATGTCAGACAGTGAGAAAAAAAAAAAAAAGTGTATGTGTCTTTTTATACAGTGTATATAAACTTCTGGTTTCAACTGTAGCAAAATAAAATAAAATTCTGCCCATTGGAAAAAAGTTTTGGCCAAACATCTTCACTCTGAAACTTTTATCCAATTTTGATACTTGCCTGTTTTCATGTTCTTTAGTTCCTTGTGAAGTTCAACGTAGTTCTCCATTTGTCCTTCCAAAAACATTTCTGTTGTGAAGCTGTGAGATTTATTCTTGGCCCTTAAAGTCTCTATAGACTTCAACAGCTCAGAGACCTGCTGCTGCCCCCTGGTGTTGAATACAAGATATCTTTCTCCATAGCTCTGAGATAGCTCCTGTACGTCTCTGTCTTGTCTGACACCTGGAGCTGTGGGCTCTGAGTCCACAGTGACCAGGATCACAGTGAAGGGAAGGACTCGAGAGCTGAGTGTGTCCTGGAGGGTCTTTAGCTCGGCCTTGTCTTCATTGGTGAGGGGACCCATTGGTCGCACCAGGATGAAGGCATGGACTCCCTCAGGAGCACAGAGAGACATGCAGCTGAGACACTGCTGCATCACTGCCTCCAGAGGTTTTCCAGACAGAGGTGGCAGCTCCACCAGAGACACCCAGCGCCCACACACCTCTCCCTCATGTTTAACACACTGCTCTGGGCTGCTCACTGCAGAGAGCTCTGCTCGCCCCAAAATGGACTTTACTACAGAGGTCTTCTCTGCTTCTCTACTTCCACACAGAACCAGGTTCAGAGATGGCTTTGTTTGTTTTTTGTTTGACCTGTCGTCTACATAAAAATTAAGATAGGCCCCTCTATTTCTTTTTACAATTCTTTCAACTTTTTCCATAAACTCATCACGGTTTATTATATCCATATCGTAGCTTCGACTCTCACAATCAGAAATGAGGTCATTAACACATTCTTGGTGTCTACTTTTGTCTCCATATGGGAGGACCACCATAGCGTATTTAAAAACATCTGGACCAAAGAGACTCAGGATGAAGCTCAATGTTTTTCTGTTGTTCTGAGTGAAGTCTGAAGGCTTCACTAACAGCAGCAGCACATTGGGTCCTGGTGAACACAGGGACACACATCTCTCCATCTCTTTTCTCACATCCAGCACAGGCAGACTGAACAGGTTTGGGGTCTTCACTACTTTGATCTTGTTCCCTTTCCACTCTCCTTCATAATATTCCACTTGACGTCTGTGCTTCTGTATTTTATTTGAAATGCCCGAACCAAGGCCTTTTGATTTGCTTCCAGTGATACTGGTGATTAATGCTTGCTTTTCTTCGTTTTTTCCCAACAACAGAATTCTGAAATGTGGTACTGCAGAATAAGTCACATAATTAAGTGAGATTTTTAATTATATTTTTATGGTATATAGTGTTGTATATGTGTTTTATATTACTTACGTTGTTCTTGTTGAAGCGTTTTTTCTAAAAAGTAAAAAAAAAAAAAAAAGAAAATAGATAAATATATTTTCAAAAATTATGAAGCACAATTGCATGCTGACACAAAAAATTAAAAAAAATACTGACAAATAAGAACAGTAATAATAATAAGGTTGGTGTAGGGGTTTGTACATTTGTCATTTGTCCCAATTTACAGTCCGGTGGGCGTGTTTCTACATCTTGATGGCCTCCTTGATCCAATGATGGTACGGTACTTATGGCTCTCTCAACCTTAGTGTTATCCCAATCTATGAGATGGTTTTCCTCTTGCAGTGGTCTTGAATGCATGTTTTATCTGTTTCTTTTTCACATTCAGTTTTGTGTTGTGTGCAAATAAATACCATCTTTGGATCAGGAATAGAGATCCGCAATCGGGATGGGGGGTGTATCTACTCTCTCACACAATACAGTTCTGAAGAAGTCATACTGCTGATGGTGATGCAATCTGTGTATCATCCCTTAAATTAATTTTCTATTTAAAATCAAAAACGGAATGAGGAATAAAGGATTTGATTTTTTGTTTTTTTGTTTTTGTTCATGAAACAAGAAAACATAAAAAATGATTTGACATTTCATTTTTAAATTTTATCTTCGGTTTAAAAATATAAAATTCAAAACAAGGTTTGGAGACCAGCTTCATTAGTGAATTTAACTGTATTCATTCTATGCACTGTTGACCATGGGAGCTTTTAACAACACTGGGGCAACAGTGAGGGATGACCTGCTAGGCCTACCTCAGTGCTCCCCCACATTATGGAGTAGCTCTCACCGAGGGGTCTGGCACTGGGGCTGCTGCACCCCGCTGCCACAGACAGGTGAAGAACATGAACAAGGCACAGTGCCGTTATGCACTCAGCTGAACAACTCAGAACTTTTGGATGGATCAGAGTCAGTGGGGAGTATTTAACCATTTTTGGACACCTTGGTGCCCTGCCCTCACGGGCTCAGGACCACACAGTGTCCAGAGCATTCCACCGAGCAGGTGTCCAGCTGAGTGCATAACGGGGCTAGGCTTTGTCACGGGGGAATGGAGTGTATGCCTCTCCGATGGGCTTGTACCAGTCTGCCCAAGGGGTGTACTATGAAGTTGGTTGATTTTTATTTTAAATTTAAGGAAGACAGAACCAAAATCTGTTTAAATTAGCTGAGCAGAGACGTGACCACAACATCATGTGACGCAGCAGTGTGCAGCCTAAACTGTAAAGGTGATGACTACTGTATAATTATATCAGAGGACTTAACGGACCTAAACGGGCTACCTGAACATGTTCACTTTTTCTTTTTTACATTTTCATTTTGTAGTTTTCACATTGCTACAGTGGTACTAGCAATGTTGTTGGTGTTGCAGAAACCATTCCTTGTGAGGGACAGCGATCACAGAGAAGATTTTAGATTTAGATTTAAGATACGATCTTGTAGGTATTTTCTAGCAGTGCAGCACTACAGTAAACTGGTATCCTGATATACTAATGCTATGGTAAATAACATGTGCCCTGTAGTGGATGTGGAATGCGTGGGGACTCACGGAGACGCTATGAAGACCAGCGGGGCGAGTTCAAACAGGTGCCATTAATACAGCAAAACAAACATGTTAGGGGGTGGGGTGTAAGGTAGCTACATCTAGCAGTGTACACTATATCAGACTGGTATCTTGATTCACTAATGCTAAAGTAAATAACACAGACATATGGAATGTGTGGGTGCTCACGAAGACGCTATGCAGACCAGAAGAGGATCCTCCTTATACACACACACATACACAACACAAACACACACACACACATTGAGAAACACTATAAAAGCTGTCAACATGCACATCTCAGGACTCTCTTGCTTTCCTTTTCGGAGAGTCCGCTGCTTCATTGTTCACTTTACCTGTGTGGAACTCATTAAAACCCTTCTGACTTTATGTTTCAGTCTCCTGGTCCTCTTTGATGCTTACACCAGAAACAAACATTCTTACAATCTGAAAGTTTATTCTTACAGATGGTAGTCTGTGTCCTCTGCTCTTCTTCTGTCTGGCCAAACCTGGGACACTATCAGACTGTAGTAATGTAGGAAGCATCTAGTGGTGAAGTGTGAGCGTACAACAGGGCTAGATCGGCCAATTTAATTACAGATGGTAGCTTTAAAAGTCACTTACCAAAGCAAAAGAAATTTTTATTCTGTCAATTGGGTTTAGAGTGAAGATGTTTAGCCACTCATCCAAGTGGTTAAACAGTTGACAGAATTGAATTTTCTTTTGCTATGGAACATTCCTGGACATAGACGTTACTTACCTAAGTCACTTATGTGTTGGCTGTATTTCAAAACTACATGTTCTTCATTGTTTTCTTTCATCAGTTGTTCCAGACGTGTCATCAACTCTTCCTGGTCCAAACTGAACCAACATAGATATCTGTATTTGCAAAATCAAATCATGTCTTGTAGTTGTGGATGTTTCTTTTGCATACACCCAGCCATCTCTGCTCGTGGCGTGGAGATCAGCAGGAGTGAATGGTGTAAGGCCTTTTCACTGAACATCTCCAGGACTGACAGTAGACTGGTTTTCTGCTGTTCGGTGAAGTCTTCAGGCTGAAGAACCACCAGGAACACATGAGGACCAGGGGCAGAGGCGACTGCTATCTCTCTGACTAACTCTGTGAGTCTGTTTACAGGGAGCTCGGGCTGGAGCAGGTCAGGAGTGTTGATCACTGTAATGTCCTTACTATTGTGTAATTCGGACTGCTGTGGTTCTGTCTCTGTATTAAACACAGTCTTTCCCAAAATGAGGTTCCCCACAGAGCTCCTCTCACTCCAGCTGTTTCCCAGAAGAACCATCCTTTGTAAGGAAACTGAAGAAGAAAAAAAAACAGTAGATATGTTTCAAATAACTTGTAGATAAACAAAGTGGCTGTGGCCAAATGCTATTTATAAGCCCTAGAGTACTTAAAGCAACACTGTAATTTTCTAGAGGTGGCACATTACCTGCACAATTCCATGGAAATGGAAAGTTAAAACTTTACATTCTCCATGGAGATAGATCAATTTTATTTTATGCCAAAATGTGGAAGATTATAGCCAAAGGAACTAGGAACAACATTTCCAGAAAAAAAAAAAAAAGCAGGACGGCCTCATCCAGGCCAAATAGTCAGGTTTGTGGTGAAGCAAAATAGTCAAATTTCTCTCCTCAAAGTCTGAACTCTGCTCCAAATCACATGGTTTTACTGACAGAGGATTGGCTGTAGACCTCTCCACCGATTCAAATTTGATTAATTACACAATGTCACTAACTACTGGTGCCGCCATTTTGTAGTGGAGTCAAATAAGTGCTGTTGTGGATGACTAAAATATTTATCAGGGTCAGAAATGGGCAAAAATGTTCACTAATTACTAAGTAACATCATAGACAATATTTAAAAATAGGGAGCAAATGTCTGAATGCACAATGGACGATAGGGCCAGCCAACCATAAGACTAGAGATGTCATCAGTATTTTTAGTGTATATGTTGGTATTGTATACTAGTGTAGTATGTTACATATTAGTGCAGTACGTATAAAACCAATTTTGACTGTGGCATTACGCACCATAGGCAGGCTCTGCCACTTGAGGGCCCGGGTTCTCGTTGACTGTTTGCACTAGCTGTCAAGCAGTAAAGGTGCGAGCCTCCTTGCTGCTCTCCCTTTGGCTTCAAGTGCCCGCCCACCGGCATTCCACTTCCGTGTTTATCTGCGCTGCACGGCAGGTAAGAGATGCTCCGGTGCACTAATCTAAAAAATGTAATTATCTGTCAGCTAATTTAGTAATCTATTTTTAGCATGAACACTCGCGTATCTGCAGACTTCAGCCTCTACTTTGAAACCGTTGGATCCACTCTTTCACTCTGCCCTTCGTCTTATTACAGGTGATGGATTTGAAACCCATCACTGTATTCTCTATGAAAAAGTGGGTTGGCCATCACTGTCTGTTAGAAGAGAAAAGCACTGTATGAAATGTATCTATAAGGAGCGACTTCAAAAACTGCCAGAATACCTCACCTGCTTGTTAGTCTTTGACACAGAACAGTTAATACCAGACTGCATGACATGTTTAAGGCTAAGAACTAGCCGCACCAAAACTGAGACGGGAAAAAGGCTTTTAGCTGTTTTGCTCCTCAAAAATGGAACACACTTCAAGGAAAAGCAAAACTGTATACGTTAGTGGCAGAGTCGTAATTTAATAATCTGGTAACAAACGTTTATATTCACACCTGCATCTGTTTTTAATATTTATATGGACTTATATACTTTGTTTGTTACTTTGTTTTTTTGTTTTTTGTTTTGGTTGTTTTTTACTGCTTGTATTGTATATTAAACAGGGCGCCCATGAAAAAGAGATGAGAGCCCATGTGCTCTCATTGGGTTCCCCTGTATAAATAAAGATAACTAAATAAATCTACGCGCGGACAGATGCCGCGTTAGCAACTTATGACGGTAAGGCATCACATTTGTAGTTGGCTGTTAGTGGTCCCTTAGCTTTAGCCCTGTGCATTTTGTCTACAGCAGTGGTTCTTAACCTTGTTGGAGGTACTGAACCCCACGAGTTTCATATGCACATTCACCGAATCCTTCGTTGATGGCCAAGCGGGGCGTGTCATCACGAATCATCTGAGTTGGTTGCGTGTCTTGACCTTCGCTGAACCCCTGAGACTGACTCACCGAGCCCCTAGGGTTCAATCGAACCCAGGTTAAGAACCACTGGTCTACAGGCACGGTAGCCTGCTTCCCAGTCCTCTCCCTTGCAGGAGCTACAAGTTTATGCTCAAGTGGTAAGTATATGCCTGAGTCACTGGTGCATGCGCTTGTAAATTCTAATCTTTGTACATGTCCTCCTTTTCTATGCAGATGCTGCCGTTTTGTCCTCTTGTCTGTTGCTTACCGCTACTTTTACTGCCCGCTGCTTAATTTCATTGTATGCTGTGCATGTGGTCCGCTGGCGCCTCGTTGAAAGGGTGTGCGGGGACTTCTGCCCTGTTCTGTGTGCTAGTATACATTGGATCTACCGCGCTATCTGCCACGCTCCTATTGGGAGTCAATGGACTAGTGAACCAATTCACTGAATACGGACAATCTCACGAGACTTGTGCAATTGGACTATTATTGTGGGTGTTGTTGTTCGGGTGTATGTATATGTAGATCGTCGAAAACCCCCATTTTAATATTTTGATTTGTTTCCAGGAGCTGAGTGTCCGAACTAGTGTTGGTGGTGGTTCTTCTGGTGGCAGTAATTTTTCATACTTGCAGTGCACTGTTTGTGTGTGGTGTTTTTTATTTGTAGTTTAAGTATCCTCCTCAGTTGCTCCCCTCCCTTTTTTCCAGAAAGTGTGTGTGAATGTGTGTGTGTGGGGTGGGTTTTAGTGGGTTTTAATAAGGGTTTATATTTGGGATTTTAAATCAAACTAGTCTAATAAAGAATTGCAATATTTCTAACTCTTAGCCATTTTGCCTCTTTCAGTAAACATTGTGAATTGGAATTGTCTCTTGGCCTTCTTATGTAAAGCTTACCTGTGTGCTTAGCATTTTGTACTCTCCAGGTGAAATTTCTGGGGTGGTGTTAGGTGTTTATGATCAATTTAAGGTGCCTACTGATTAAAGGTTCTACAATCTACTCCACCGCTCCTGCCACACTGACTAAACATTTTGATGAATTGAGATGCATTTTCTGCAACTTACAGTTGGGACGCTGCCATGTTGGACTTTGTCTTCCATCACCTTTTAATGAAACATACAAATATTAGTATGAATGACATTGGAAAGTACCTAAAAGATGTATTATATTATTGACCTTACCAGCTGCTGCAGTGGCCATAATTTGGACTCTCAACACTTAACAGCTACTGGAAAAAGACAAGTTGTTACAAAAGTTTCTGTTTTAAATAATTTTTGTTTTTAAATCCTTTTTGCCTAACTCCAGCAGTCCCCTGATGCAAGTGTGTCTGACCAAACCATCAAAAACCGACAAACGGAGTTCCATTTGTGTCTTTTACCATAAAACAAGTGGTGGAACAAGTACCAGTCATCAATTTTGTGACTAAGAGGTCAAATTGACTTTTTAGAGCTTTCTGCGATGCTATAACATTGTTCCCTCATCAAAAACATGCCTGAAAAGGTTATATTCAAACCCTCCTTATAGTTAACAGTACAAGACAACACCTCTTGGACAAGGCGCAACCCACAAGCCTACATAACCCATGCTGCTACAAACATTTTTTCATAAATGTACAAGAGCAAGATACAAAACAAAACGCTACAACTTCACAAACTTAAAATACTCATGAAGAAAGGGGAGCGCATCAAAAACATAACTGAAACTAATTACACATTTAATGTTTTTAGCGAATATAGTATTTTTCAAAACAAAAGGTGCCATGGTGATCTAAATATGTTATGTATTAATGTAACCTAAGTTATACATAAAAAAATTAAATATATATAAATAAAATATATAAATTCCTATTGTCCGTCCATGAATGCACCATTTAGTCACATGACAGGCACATAGCATGCTACAGGAACATGAGGTATTTAGCAGCGCCTAATACAAGCCTTCTGTGCTGATTTTTTAAATGTTTTTATTTACTTTTTTTTTTTTTTTTTCTTAACTTCATCCTCTCAATGAAATTAGAATATTATCTATTTTTGTTATTGCCCAGTTTGTGTATTGTATATTTGAAGTTGTTAATTAAAACAAATTAAATAAAAATTGAAATTATACACTATGGGTTTTTGCTGGGACAGATTATAAAGTGGCATTGGTGATTGCCCTATTGTTTTGCTGTTATTAGCTGTTATCCTTAGTATCAAATGTCTGCTAACTGTCTATTTGACCTGTCATTGATGACAGTGCATTCAAAGACCAATGTCACCCATTACAGACCATTTTAGCCTAACTATGTTGCCTGGTTAAAAAGCCGTATTGGTCCAGTTTGATGAATGTTTTACCAGAGCAACTTGTTATTGTTTTTGTTGGTAAGGCAAGGCAAGTTTATTTGTATAGCACAATTAGTACACAAGGTAATTCAAAGTGCTTTACAGAATAAGAAAGACATTAAAATCACAATACAACAAATCACAACATAAATAATCACAAATAATCATCAAGTTAACATTAAAAGAGACGAGCGGAATAAAAACCTTTCAGTCATATGCACAGCTAAACCGAACCGTTCTGAGCCTGGATTTAAACATTGTCAAAGTAGAGGCCTGTCTCACATCTTCAGGACGACTGTTCCAGGTTTTAGCTGCAGAAAACTGAAACGCTGATTCCCCATGTTTAGTCCTGACTCTGGGCACCAGCAGGAGGCCTGTCCCTGAAGTCCTCAGAGTGTGAGATGGTTCATATGGGACTAACATGTGGGAGATGTACTTTGGTGCTGGGCCATGGAGAGACTTGTAACAAGCAGAGCTGCTTTAAAGTCTATTGTCTGAGCCACAGGAGCCAGTGCAGAGACCTGAGCACAGGACTTATGTGCTTGTGCTTCCTGGTTCTAGTCAGCAGCAGCAGCAAGCAGCAGCGTTCTGGATGTACTGCATCTGTCTTAACGCTCGTTTGGAGAGGCCAGTGAGCAGGACGTTACAGTAGTTTAACCTACGCGAGACAAACGCATGGATAAGTCTCTCCAAGTCTGGTTTTGACAGTAGACCTTTGATTTTTGCAATGTTTTTTAGATGGTAAAAGGCTGCAGATGTTATTGATTTGATGTGGCTGTTAAAGTTCAAGTCTGAGTCCATTATTACCCCTAGATTGATGGTATGTTGTACTGTGTTCAATACACCTTAAGCAAAGGGTATTACTTGAATGTATTACACTGATGTAAATAGCATTTGCTGTAAAATTATTTATTGTGTATACACTGAATTGAACTGAAGAGAATACTAGCTATTTTAATTTATTATTGAGAACGTTTACTGATGGTTGGTCCTGTCTGTCAAACACAGGCCTGGTGTGTCCAGTTGGGTACAGAGAACTGAAGGAGAGCTAGAACCAGCTCAGAACCTAAACAGTCACAACTCATCAACATCAATTCAGGGCTCCAGAGTGCGACTACAATATTGCACGGTGCAACAAAAAATTTTCCTTGAGTGCACCGGTGCACGTGACAGATCCTCATCGCATCCCTTCTCATGTGTCCTCTGTCCTCATTATAAACACAGATTACATAATATAAAAAACACTTAAATTATTGTTTTAATTGACAAAAGAAAAGAAAAAAGGTTTAATTCTCTCTGTCTGCCTTCACCTCTGTACAAACCGCTAAAGGCCAACATGCTGAAGCATGCGCTCAGGTCTAGTGATGGGAATTTTGGCTCTTTTATGGGATCTGAATCTTTTGGATCCGTTCATATAAAAAGAGCCATTGAAAATACTGGCTCTTTTTTATATTTATATAATTTTATATTTATATATATTTATATCACAGAAGCAGATGTGAAAACTCATTTAACAACAAACTAATCAAAGAGAAATAACTAGTCCTAACTGTTGTGATCCCAAATATGTTTTTTTGTGCACAAATCTCTTACTCATGTCTCCTGTTCTGCTTCTGTGCTGATTCTTGTGTTGGTTCAGCGTTAATCAGTGTAAAAATGCATAAAAATGCATAAAAACTAGTAAAAAAAGATTTGTATCTTTTCAGAAATGAGATCAGTTCCATCTGTTCACATTAAGGAACCTTTCAAAAGCGTATACTGAAGCGTACATTTATTTAATAGCTTTTTATTAATATAACTCGAATAGACTACTTACTAATTCTATTACTTAAAGACAAGGTAAATTCTTAATGTTATTTGACCAAATAAATAACTTTGAATAGATAAAACTAGTTATTACTGAAATATTAATTAGTTTATTTTTTTATTCTTTAAGTGTGCAGTATAGTGTATGAATTGTATATTCATGTAAATTAAGTAATTTGTTTAGCCCTTATTGTTGAGTCAAATTAAGGACAATATATTAAGCTGGCTTAAATAAGTGGCGGGTTTTGGTGCACCCAAATCATGTTCTGGTGCACCCAAATGAAAATCTTGGACGCACCGTTGCACCCAACTCAAATTGTTAGTCTGGAGATCTGATCATCGTTCTGCGGTCTGGTAGGAGGCTGGTTACATCCAGTCCAGTCCCCACACTTTTTCTTTGCTCACTATACATGAACTGTTCTAATGCACTTATGGACATTTCATGAACTCTGATCTGATAATAGTGTGTTGTAGAGTGGTTTACTGCTGGTCCAGCTATTCATGGTCAAATTTGTTCTGGACTGTGAATATATCTTCTGATTATGAATGAAATATTTATTTGTGAATAACATTTTATTTTTAATAAAACGACATTTCTCTCCCCATAGATGAATTGAGTTTTGCTCATAGAATCCCTTTTTCAGTCCCCTGTGATATTTTTTTTTCCTTTCTTTTTTCCTCGCAGCCATATTTGTTTTGATACGGATGGACCATGTGTGTTCGGATTGGCTAATCCAACTGTCAATCACATCACAATCTCTGAATTTGGGGAGATTTACCAGTGACCAGGAGATTCACCCCAATTGCAGTCTTGCCTTACTTTTTATGACCAGGAAATGCCCTCGATGTGCAACAAACTTCAAGACTTGTATGAACTGTGATGAACAGGTGAAATGAATAATGAACAATGGAGCTGTTAAAAACTATTTCAAGCTAAATTATTTAATGAATAAAACCTGTCATGTAAATAACTTAAACCTTGCCTCTGGTTAACAAACAACAAACTTTTGTGCCTCAATTTAAGGTTCTGAGCCTATCTCAGGTGGCATAGTTTTTATGATTCTGTTACAGCTAAAGTTAAAAATTATTACCCAACCGACCAGTCTACCACAGAGGCAGAAAAATACAGATACCTGCATGCTCTCAAATGCAGTTAAGTAAAAGCAAAAAGCAATAAAACCGCACGGCGCAATGATGGCCCTTGCCCCCATGCAAGTCCCTCCCACGCGACTGCTGAGGGACTTGCGACCACCCCAGCATGCCATTCTCCCTCCTGACAGCCGCCCACACTATTTCTATACTGCAGTGTGCCAGTTGCTGTATACTGGAGGTGTCTATGGCTTTGAACCAGCAACCTTGTGCATAATACTGCTATGGTGTAATTTACTTTTTTGATTGTAGTGACTTAAATGTCTGTGTCAATTTTCAGTAACTTTGCATGAAATACTTTTTGAATGAAGAGATTTTAGAATTTGCATTGGCACTATTGATATTTCCACAGGCAAAACGATAAAGAATATTGACTTTTTTGCATCGTCTGAGGCATATAATTTATTCCCTAAATTTTATATCAATCTGACATTGTTAGACCTTTTATGTATATTACAGAGGGCGCTATAGTTGCCATATGTGATAGTTTTAGTAAAAACGCAGTTAAAGTGGTGTTGGATTTTCAATTCAATATGGCTGACTTCCTGTTCATCATAGGGCAGTGCTTCAATTCAATTTAAGGCTTGTCTCGTGGAGCTCTATCCTTGTTCTGAATTTTGTCAGCCTACGACAAAATTTGCTTGTCTTCACTCCCATAGGGATTCACTTCAGGCAACGCTGTTGAGTCAGGTCGGCCATTGTCGGGATACCCATTTTATTAAATTTTTTGTCAGGCTTATTGATCCTATACCCAGGTGTGGGACTTTTCGTTGATGCCCTGTAGGTCAAAAATGCAAAATTGCTGGTTCAAATGGTTAAATAACGTTAGCGTGAATTTTTAGTAACTTTGCATGAAGTAATTTTTGTCTCTCTACATAAGTTCAATAGGATCTGAATGGCAGACAGTGATGTTTCCACAGGTCAAATGATAAAGAATATGTCTTAGGTCCAATTGACCACCTGCAACCGCCCCTGCATCGCTACCACCCCTACATTGCAACCGCTTCTACATCGCGACCACTCCTACATTGCTACCGTGATAGTCCCTGCCTATATCGCCCCTACCCCCAAAATCAGCGTATAGATGTTACTGAGATAATTTCTGACATTGTCACACCTGCAGGGTTGGAGATACAGGTATGTCTTCATTTGCTTTTTTGTTCAGTATGATGTGTGGAATGTGTGTAGCAAATTTCAAAGGTCTATGACATCACAGTCATCCCAGTTAACCAAAATCTATGTATTTCTATGACAAATGTTGGATGTTGCCATGACAACAGTTACAAATAGAGGTATGTCCTCATTTGCTTTTTTTGGCCCCATTCAAATTTTCAAGGAGGCACTGTAGATCCGTTTTATATCTTAGCTATATATATTGTACATCACTGCGTTCAGGTCATCAGTGAGCACGAATGTTACATTGGGTCCAACCATAGACTGTATAAAGAAGTGAACTAACTGAGTATGATGTCACCCATAGTGTTTGGCTCCAGTCAAGTGAAGCTCATCAGGCTAGCGGTTGGCTCCAGTCAAGTGAAGCTCATCAAGGCTAGCGGTTATAGGGGCAAATTTGGACCCAGGCTCCATATTTGGAATTTGGACCGCGAGTCTCATAGCAACCAAAGAGCCAATCTGGAGTGAAGCTGTTGAAGGTAATACCCCTTCGCGCCCGCACCACTGGTTTAGGAGAGGGCGGGCACTTAGCAACGCTGTCAATCAAACCTGTTGCTAATGCTAGCGGGAGCGATCTCGGGGAAAGAAGGCACCTGATTTGTCTGGTATTAAGGTTCAGGATCATGTAGAGCAGGTTAATACGAACATTTTAAGACCAAAATAATGTAAAGTAATGTAAAGTGAATAGACTCAATGGAACCGGAAGCGCGCCCATGATCACTTCCTGTTTGGAACGCGGCAGCTAGCAGGTTAGCAGGTATATATACAATTTATGGGTCCAATTCAATTCGACATCATTTGTAAGAAATACAAACTTTTTATGCTTTTCAAAATTGACACAGTTTTGGGGATTGGCCACACCCACATTTTAGAATCAATCAAAAATCTAAACAATAATCTGTAATTGCAAATGGGTATGGGTTATTTTGACCAATTTTCAAGCCTTTTGGATGAAAATCCGAGGAGATACGAAAGCTATGAGAAGTACGATTTTGCCAAATTGGTTCCGCCCAGTATGACCGATTTCCTTTTGGGTTTAGTGTGGGATCATAATATGTATTTTTTACTTGTCATGAAACAGGCTATTTTCCTGCAAAGTTTCATCTTTCTATGCTTAAAAACGTTTCAACTCTTTTTCCACTGGCGTAATGTATTTTGATTTTTTAGGGGGGCGCCACGGTGACATTGGTTCCCATATTTCATTTGTCTATAATGAAAAAGGTCTCTCATTGTTGTAGTGTATTTCAGTTTTTGAGATGGCGCTATTGATTCATTTTGAAACATACATTTTTTTGTACATCAAAAAAGAAATAATTTTACACCAACAGTAGAATAATAATAAATGGAGTTAATATGATTAACTGAGATTCAGGAGCAGGACCACGCCTCAACCTCCTCCTGCTCCTCTCAGCGAACCACAGCTCACCTCAACTACAGCTCTAATTACCCAGAAACCCTATTTATACAAGCCTATCGACTTTCTCCAAACAAAATATGTGTCTAAGATAAATATATTTTTTAAATTTTCTAAAAATTGAGATTTTGTTGAACATTCATGATGATCACATCCAAAGAGCACACGGGTTTAGTGTCTTTTGGCCAAATTTGAAGTGTTTGCAATGAAAATTGTGTGAGGAGATGTCCTAAGTATGACAGTGTCACGTTTGTCATTCATGGGTTTGATGCAATATGGCCGTATATGGCCGTAATATAATTTTTTGCATGTCCTGACATGTTCTATTTTTCCTGGAAAGTTTGATTTTCATTTTTTTCTGGGTCAGGCTCCCATTGCCCCATGAAAATCAAAGTTTCAGGTGGCGCTACTGAGTCATCTTTTTTTTTCTAGGGATCTCTCGGGGTTCTAAGCTCATTGAGTTCTAATTTTCAATACCAGTTACTGTGATGTTCTTGTTTTGTTTACTACTTGATTTTTGCAATTTTCCGGGACGTTGTTCTCAACTCGGGCCTAATAAGAAACTGATCAGGAACAGACAAAGAACTATGCCCCCTGCCAGCTACTTTGTTACTGGCTCAAGCCAATAGCAAAAGCTAGCAAAAGTAAAAAAAAATATATTTAAGTAAAGTACATAACAGGTACTTAAAATCACTTAGAACTTTGGTACTTCATTACTTTCCACCAGTGCATAAAACACAAAACTGTCCTTTTTTCTCCTGGGCTTTGTGCTTATCATTGATGTTCACACAAGTTATCTCATTTCATCCTGTTTGTGACAAACAGCAAAAAACATTAAGAGACTGACACTATGTTTCACACAATATGGAATTAATTCATATATTCAATTACAGATGTTTGTATTCCATACAAATAGCTTTGAAAAATGCATTCTTGCCTTCAATGGGCAGGTTATTTCTCCACAGATCTAACCTGTAACCTGCTGGCTTAGCCTGCTTTTCTCTATGGAGATTGACAGGCAATACAACTGCTCTAATGTTCCAGGCAAATCAATAACCTCTCCTTCAAGACAATCCCTACTCAAACCTGAGAGAAAAAACAGTAGATTTAGTTCTAAGGGGATCTAGATGAATAATTTCTTTGCTCTGCATTTTGCTTCCTGTGTGTAAAATTATGACTTCCTTCCTCTTTTTTTTAAGCAATTTCACAAATCAAGCTCAAACTAAATAATAATAAACCATTTATCTATTGTATCTATATCAACCTGTGCCACTTATGGTAGGTTAAAATTGTGCAGTTCAAAACTGCAGAAGTCTAAAGTATACCATGTAACAACATAATCTAGTGATACCTAAACTACTCCGGAGACCTATCTGAAGCTGTGTCAAACTTTAACTTCAGCTGAAACAAAATGCACGCAACAAAATCCATTTGAACTTATACCGTTTTTGATGATAAACAATAGAAGGTGGCTTAAAATAAATAAAAGTTCGTCACTTACATTGATTGGAGATGGCGGCTCATAAGCTACAGTCGGGTTGAAAGTGAAAGTTTTCTGAAGTTTTTTGTGTCTTGACTGTCCTGACGTGTCCTGAGTGTTATAGCTGTTCTGTGAAATCAAGTTTAGAGTACAAAGGCAGTTTTACAGAGCACAATTTGTACACAAAGTCAATTATAGTGATTTACAAAACAAGAAGGCAGCATTACTTCCATGATACAAACAAATAAATAATCTAAATATTATTTTCAAAAGTATAGAGTATATATAAAATCTTTTCAGGCATATGCACAACTAAACAGAATTGCTTTGAGCCTGGATTAGAAAATTATTAGATTACCTGAGACCTGTGTTTCAAATAAATAATTTAGGTTATGGTCTTTTCATACAGTTTAAGACTGTTTAATTCCTGTTTTCCTTTTCAAGATAGGCAACACTCAAGCACACCACTTCCTGTGTCTCTTCTGCATTCAAACGGATATCCTTATAAGGTAGCAGCTTCTACTTTGCCCCTCCTTCCTGCGCACTACGAGTCTACATTACCAAAGTAAAAGCCAAAAACAAAATCTGTCAACTGGACAAAAAGTTGTAGGAGTGAAGCCGCTTCTTCAGTTCTGGTCAGATCACTGGTGGACACTGTCTTATATCTATCTGAAGGGAGGAGCTAACTACTCTGAAACTGGAACCAGCTATTGTTTATAGTTTCTGTTTGTAGGCTAGGTCTATTGAGCTACACTAAGTGTGAACTGTGCCTGAGTCTTACTTAGCATATTCGTACAACTCTTAATGGGTGTTTTCACACTATTGACATCATGGCTAGCCCTATTGTTCTCTTTGTTTCCTTTGTTTGTGTAAAAAACAGCCCATTTGTTACAAAAGTAACAGCACTTTACACCCTTCACTATATGCACTTTAAATTGCACTTACAATTTAATAGCACACAGCACTTTGAAAATTATTTGCACTTTAAAGAACAAATATTATGTTTTTATAACATACCAAAACATGTATGTACCCTACCCTTGCTCAGAGCACTGACTGCGAATGACTCGTTTTGCGCTGGCTCCTTTAAATGCAAATCAGATACTTCACAGCCCACCCCCCCTCCCTGGGAGTGTTTCTTTACCTGCGCCACACCCTTGGCAGCCATTGTTGTAGTCCTCCAGATAACGGAATCACACGCTGTGGAAGTTTTGCTGAAATTAGACCACGTTTTAACTACGGATTAAAAATGGCACAACAAGCAAAGTTTACCGTCCAACCCTACATGTCTGAACCAGAATCTGACCCGGAGCACGAAGATATCAAACAAGATGAACCTTTGGAATCTAGAATGCTTTTAAATGCTTAGTTGGTTAACTTGTAATTATATACTATCAAAGGTGCATTTATAATCAGCTCGAAATAAATGGTTTACTTTTAAAATACTGCTCAGCGTGGTGCATGAAAGAACGATGTATGGATGATGCATGTTATTATATATGAAATCATCTGTGAAGTTTGCTCATGCGTTTTCAAGCCTATTTACATGCTTGTCTTCTATGAGAAAGAAATTGAGCAAAATATGGTTTGTTTAGCTATATAATACTGTTAAATCAAATACGACTATACAACACATTTATAATACTCCGCCATATCACATGTGCATATGTGGTTTGTTTATGAGTGCGTACCTCATCTCATATTCTTCAGAATGTCTAAACATAATGTAGTGACATTGAGCCTTTGTCGCTTAGAGAGGAGTCTATTTCTTAACGTTTGTAAGAAATAGACCAAGTCGCATAATGCATTTTCTGGTGGTTTAATGAACAGCGGCTTAAGCAGGTTACACACACGGATGGGATAAGGTAGGCTACAAAAAATAGTATGGTAACAAGCAAACGCAGCGGTCAACGAAAAATACAGCTACCCAGCGTCTCCCCTCCCCACTACCAGACAGCAGGAAATCCGGTGCCTTTGAAACTACCGGCAGATCACCTTTGCCCACGTGAACCCCCGCCCCTTAGGCATTGCCGTAGCAACCAATCACCCATATGGCTCCTACACAATGAGCCCCTTAATTATTACATAATAATTACCACATAATTGCCATCATTAATACAAATAGGAGACATAAACATGTAGAAGCAATGTTAATAATGCTTACACTTAAATGTCCACCTGTAATGATCCACTTTGTGCAATGTTCATGGGTATCAGCTATAATCCAAACTCATATAGCAAGTTTACAGTCAAACTGAGCCAAGTCCAAAGCCCCCTTAGAGAGGAGTCTATTTCTTAACGTTTGTAAGAAATAGACCAAGTCGCATAATGCATTTTCTGGTGGTTTAATGAACAGCGGCTTAAGCAGGTTACACACACGGATGGGATAAGGTAGGCTACAAAAAATAGTATGGTAACAAGCAAACGCAGCGGTCAACGAAAAATACAGCTACCCAGCGTCTCCCCTCCCCACTACCAGACAGCAGGAAATCCGGTGCCTTTGAAACTACCGGCAGATCACCTTTGCCCACGTGAACCCCCGCCCCTTAGGCATTGCCGTAGCAACCAATCACCCATATGGCTCCTACACAATGAGCCCCTTAATTATTACATAATAATTACCACATAATTACCATCAGTAATACAAATAGGAGACATAAACATGTAGAAGCAATGTTAATAATGCTTACACTTAAATGTCCACCTGTAATGATCCACTTTGTGCAATGTTCATGGGTATCAGCTATAATCCAAACTCATATAGCAAGTTTACAGTCAAACTGAGCCAAGTCCAAAGCCCCAAGTCCAAAAGCACAAAAAAGGTAATCAATTAAAACGAGCCATGCAAAGGGTCCAAAAAAGCAAGATGGAAAGGCAAAAGAAAAAAGGAGGGCTGAAAAATACTACTGAGGCCAGCACGTCCTTAGCCAGCCTCAGCCTCCTGCAGCAAACAGAGCTTTGTTATAGGCCGGTCCAGACAGCTAGTCCTTGTTTTTATCTGCACCTGACAAATGAATCCTCTTTTGTCTGGAAAGGTGTCCTATGGACCATGAGCTATGGGGGGTTGTGTTATCCATGATGAGAACGAGATCTTCTACTGCCAAGTTTCTTTTTGCACCTATCCATTGTTGACGTTCCTGCAGCTGAGGCAGATATTCCTTCATCCATCTTTTCCAGAATAAATCAGACATATATTGGACTTGTTTCCACCTCCTGTTAACGTACATGTCTGTGGGCTCGAACACACCTGGTGGCAAGGACGAAGAGGTCTTTAATAACAGCAGGTGGTTAGGAGTCAGTTCTTCTAGGTCATTCACATCCAAGGAAGCCTTTGTAATTGGTCTGCTGTTTATAATGGCCTCAGCCTCGCAAAGCACTATGTGTGAACCTTCTTCATCCAGTCTTTGCACTCTCAAAGTGGAATTAAGGACTTTGTGGACAGATCTTATGCGGCGCTTCGATGCAGCCACTCTTCCTCTTCTTCTAATGCATGTATTTCCTTCAGAAACTGTTGTCTTGCAGCTAATGCAGCTAGCTCAGCTTCGATCTTTAGGCGTGCAGAAGAGGCTGTAGAGAGCAGGGACTGTGAGGTTTTATGACTCCCAGCATTTGAAGCACTGTCACTTGGTTCTATGTCATCTTCTGTTAAACACTTGTCAGACATTTTAACCATATTTGATTCAAAACAGATAAATTCATCATTTTCAGTAAAAAATTGTTGTGAATTTTGTTGTTGATTTTCATTTGATTCAGTGCACATGATTTCATCCATTTCATTTAAACCTTGTTTATTTGAATTTTGTTCAGTGTTCTCAATCCATTGTTTCGCATCATTTTGAAATGTTTTGGTGCATTTCATGATGCTTGCAAACCATTCATTTTGTTTGACAATGTCTACTTGTGGCATTAAAGGCAGCAGTTCACTTTGAGCAGCATTGGCACTGTCACACAATTTATTCAACTTTGCCAGAGAATCCTTTACCTGACGCACATTTTCCTTTTGTTTCATGAGAGCTTTCATTCCAGGTATCAAGCCTTTTATTTTATTAACATGACCTTTGCGTTTATTTTGTAGTTTTTCTACCTTATACATTAAGGCTTTTTCAGTGAGTTTGCTTTCACACTGTCCAGACTCCAGATTTGTTTGGCTCATTCTATTGAATTCATTTTTTTTTTTTTTTTTTTTTTTTTTTCAGTGACACATTGCAATAAACTTAAATACACAATGTGTGATTAATAGCTTTTCATTTAAAAAAATTGGCACAATCATTTCCATTGAAACTCCAGGGCATCACATTATTTAATCCACAATATAGCGACGTCAATCAGAGCGCGCTGCGTGAAAACATCAGAGCGCATAGACTTCCTTATCCAAGCATTGTATTCCTTTGAAAGGTCCAGACAACCAAAGACACTTAGGTCTTGCTTTAAACGCACGAATACTTTATCCACAAAGAAAACGGCAACAGGTAAGCTTACCTGCTCTCCGCAGAATGGCATTTGGATGTGTGTGAGTATAAGTATTCCACACTGTATATATAGATTTTTACTTTAGTCTCACTGCAAGCACAACTCTAGAAAGAAATAACTAAAAACACAAATAAATAAAATAAATAAGTTATTGCATGCTGTATAACTTTTCTTTTTCACTTGTTTCACTGTAAGCACACCCAAGACACAACTTTAAAAAAACCAAACAAATAAATAGAATATGTGAATAATTATTGCACGCTGTATAATCAGTTCTATATGTGCTTCAGTCGTTGTAGGTACTGCGCCTATAGAAGTTTCGCCTCATGGTGCTGGGGATGGCTGGGTCAGAGAGTTCGTGTGGTTCTGCCATCTTGTGTCATCCTCCGAGTTCCCAGATGAAGAGGGGCAATATGTGGGACAAATGGAGCTGGGTCTGGAAACACCTCTTCAAAGATCAGCTCCAGGATGTCGTCAACATAATCTGCAGTAATGGACATTATGTGTTACTTTCAATAAACAGGAAAAAGTTTTAAATACTCTATTTATAATGTGTCTGTATTTATATTTTCTTTATTCTATTTTGGGAGCTGAGATTATAGAGTTTAATTGTATTTATGGAATAGAGATTGTTTATAACTACTTTATAAGTTATTTGTAGTGTTTGTTTTTTTGAGCAGCTGTCATTAAAATACTGCAGATATGGGAGAGTACTGTATAGTTTGTGATGGTAATTTTTTGCATGCAAAATAGTTTTAAACAGAGCAATTACTTGCCAAAGGTAGCCTCAGTTTTGATGGGCCTTGCAATGCCTTCTCCCTTTTTATACTTGGGGGCTCATGTACACCCTGTACATGAGCCTTCCAGTTGATTTTGTAGTTTGCGAATGTCCAGTGTTCTCACTGAAATGCATAGCTGCCAGGTACAGTCTCAAAAACAAAAAGAAACAGCAATACTATTGCTACATAATTAAAATAATGGCAAAGTACTTTAAAAATAGTCTACCTGCAAAGCATTCAGTATAAAAGTTTACATACCTATACTCCTAAAATGAGACTGGAGGGTTTTGACAGAGAGCTGTGTCCCTGTTGTGCACGTTGTTATTTCTGTCTGGCAGCCCTTTGTAGCAAACGATGGTGGGCACTGGAAGTCCCCTAAACAACATGTTAATTGTACAATATATAATCAATAAGCAACATTCCTTTAGTAGCCATTAGGTATTCTGCTTTTAATTTAATTTTGTTATCCACTATATTTAGATATACACATCATAACATCAAAACAGAGGAATAAGACGAACGTTGCCCGTCTATGCGATTATTATTAGATGCTAAACGCGACTCCAAGCTAGCTAAATAAAGTATTTGAGCTAAACATTTGATATAGCAGCTTATGTCTTCTTACAGCTCACGTGTGGGCGCTTGGCTGCCATTTGCGAAGACACAACAGGAATATTTAGACGTTTCCACAGTAGCTACTCAAGCGTTACCATCTCCTCCATTGAAAATGCATCGTATGTTCTCCATCTGCCTGTGATAACGTAGTGGCTCCTGAAGACCACAGTGTTTATTCTTTGTAGTGGTTTGAACATAACCTTACACAATAAAACTAGTTTTAAATAGATACCACCCAAATCCACCTCTGTGACCAACTAGTAGCCTGCGCGCATGTAAACAAGTGATTAGCCTAGTGAGCTAGAAACTACAGCTAACTAATCTTTTAGCATATATAGGTGGAAGATGACGAAATGAAAATACAAAAGGGGCAATTATCAATTCCGTAATTAATCCACGAAGTCACAAGTGACTTGATGCAGACAGATATACAAACAACACAATGACAAACAGCATTATTCAAAGCTAATACTAAAGTCAAAGACGCCATACAAACCATAACATCACATCAACATATACAATACTATTTATTATTTTAGTGTAGTTCTTGACTTACTGCATCAACTGGATAGACAGAAGGAAATGATCCCTCTATTTTCAGCAAATCCGTCACTATACTGGCGCAGCTTTGAGAAGCATTCCTTTATGTGGTGCGCACATACAAATAGTGTCCTGGGTAGGTTCGTAGGAATATTTCCCCCAAAAATAAACGTTATCCAAGTAGTTGTCAGAGGTTCTGTGACTGGAGGATGGTGTACCGGTACGTGTTGGTTAATGCAACCAACAACCAAACACCTAGCTTTATCAATGCGCATTTTCTTCGTTTGGACTACAAACCAAAAACAAGATGGCGGACTCTGAGAACAATTAGACGGAAGTTATTGAACTTGTTTGGCCTTTTATTTTTTAAATTTTTTTAAGTTAAAAAAAAAATAATAATAATTTCAAATATACAATAGTATAAACAAAAATAGCAAGAGGCTTAAGTATTTTCATTTACATTCACAGGCCATGTGCAATAATACTGTATTACCAAATATAAAACGATAAATACAATAATACATTTTATATTCCAAATTCTGTACATAGTGCTTTTGTTTTTAAGGCTTTTGGGTTAGTACAATATTTTAGAGAATTTATATGAGGATAATAGAGACTGAAATACAACAAATTTGGGTTTCTGGCTATCAAATTTACAACAATGAATATGATATTTTGATAATATTAGGATTAGGTTCAAGACATTATATATATACATATATATATATTATATATTCTTTTTCGAAAACACCAAAAAGTACATGTTTTGCATTAAGTTGTAGATTTGTATCAAGCTTTCTATTCACAAACATAAGTATGTCATTCCAAAAGATTTGAGTGTAGGAGCAGTCCCAAAAAAACATGGGTGACCGTTTCATCAATGCTATGACAGAATGAGCAAAGATGATTTACGTTTAAGCGAAATTTTGAGATGACAGTATTAACAGGGTAACATCTATGTAGAATTTTTAGACAAACCTCACGAATCTTGTTAGTTACAAAATATTTCCTAAGCAAAAGCCAAACATAGTTTGGTAATGTCAGTAAATGCATTGTTCCAAACAAAAACAGCAGCTGGTTTACTGATGGCTATAATAAGTTCTTGTTTGGCCTTTTATGGAGATTTCCTCTGAAAATCAGTGACGCAACAGATCGAAAAAAATGTATCAGATCGCAGAAAATGAAAACGGCGTATCTAAACCGGAATTGAAAGGTGTCTAAAAAGATATAAAGATATCTTTACAGATACTGAATGGTTTAAATTGAGCTTTTCTGAGTTAATACAGACCCTGTATACACAGGAAAAGGTATCCAAGTACTAAAAACGTTGATTTAGCATAATATGTGTTTGTACACAAAGGATTTTAAAATGTTTATTTAACTTGTCTGTCCCTTTACCCAATTTTAGATCTAGAGACACAGTAGCACTTTGATTGAAGCTGCGTGTCCTGAAGGGAAAAGAAGACAAATTCAAAGTTAACAGCTAATAATTAATTAAATTGGATATGTGCAATATTATAGTGCAATACTTGTTTAAGAATGTTTTTAAGTGTGTGTTGTGTAATTTGTAGAGTTTTTGGTGAATGGTGTTTTAAGAATGTTTAACTTACCTCCTCTGTCCTTATGTTCAGGTGTCAAAGGAGTCCCCGGTGAAACGAGTTCCCTTAAAAAGGTTCGGGGGCAGGACAAGGGCAGGAAATTTGTCTCACATCCTACCGCTAAAGGCCAGGCTACATTACAGTTTGCTTTGGGTCTGAAGATGGAGTTATAGATGGGGGAAAGATGATGTGTAAGGCCCCCATTCTACATTACCAAGTTATTCAATACCACGAGAGAGAGAGAGAGAGAGAGAGAGAGAGAGAGAGAGAGAGAGAGAGGAGAGAGAGAGAGAGAGAGAGAGAGAGAGAGAGACCTAAGCACAGGACTTATGTTCTCGTACTTCCTGGTTTGAGTCAGGACATGACTGATTCTGGATGTACTGCAGCTGACTTACAGTGAACAGGTCGTTACAGTAGTCTAACCTACTGGAGACTAATGCATGGATAAGTCTCTTATCCATGCATTTCAAACCTACAAACAATTTAAGACAGAAACTGATTCATCCAAAGGGCAAACCCCAAGACACAAACAAAGTAATGTAGTCTACTCCATCCAGTGTAGTGAAGAGTGCAGAGAGCGTTACATTGGAGAAACTAATTGGAGAAACACCATTGCGAGAGCTCCTCGGGACCCCAGTCCGCCGTACATCTCCATCTCAAAGCCACTAACCACTCCTTTGAAGATAGTGAGGTACAGATCCTAGCCAAAGAAAAAAATGGTTTGAGAGAGGAGTTAAAGAAGCAATTTTTGTTAGGAAAGACAATCCTTCCTTGAACAGGAATGGGGGCCTTAGACATAATCTTTCCCCCATCTATAACTCCATTCTCAGACCCAAAGCAAACAAAGAAAACAAAGAACAATAGGGCTAGCCAGGATGCCAATAGGTGTGAAATCACTCATTAATGGCTTGAATGACTATGCTAAGTAGGACTCAGGCACAGTGCACACTTAGCTCATTAGACCTAGCCTACATACAGAAACTGTAAACGATAGATGTTTTGAGTCTCAGTGTAGTTAGCTCTTCCCTTACGGTAGATATAAGGCAGTGTTCACCAGTAATCTGACCAAAACTGAAGAAGCGGCTTGGATGGATTTGGCCAGTTTTATTTTTCTTTTGTGATGGATCAG